>MU122407.1:0-50381 GCA_014904905.1 Wilcoxina mikolae CBS 423.85 | reverse complement strand
CCTTCTATACCAACTATAACTACCACCTGACGATGCAGTTCAAGGCACCTAAGGATTCAAGTTTAGCTCAATCCCGCTTGAAGTCGGAAGCCGAAGCAGATACCTTGGCAGCCGGGCTTGAGGAGATACACCGCACCATGAGAGAATATCTGTTCGAATCTCAAGACCACCAGACGAAGTACGCCGGCGGCAAAGAAATGGCGTTCGAGGGCGGGGATAAGGTCTGGATCTCGACTTGGAACATCAAGACAGTGAGGGCATCAAAGAAGTTAGATTACAAGCGCGTGGGACAATACACGGTGAGTAAAGTCATCAACAAGAATGCTTACAAATTAGACTTGCCAAAGACGATGCGTATTCACAACATGTTCCATGTCTCCCTGCTTGATAAATACTTGTCGCCTGCCATCGTCCAGCCGCCATCGGAACCGCAGCTGACGATTGTCGATGAAATGGACGAGTGGGAGGTTGATCAGATCCTCGACTGCAAGCGACGCTACCGAAAGCTCCACTACCGCGTTCAGTTGGCCGGTTACACCTACGTACGAGCTGGGAGCCGGCAGAGAATCTTGAAAACGCTCAAGAACTCGTCGACAAGTTCCATCGGGAGCATCCAACTAAGCCATGGCCATAATCGACAAGGTCGGAGCTACGGAGGATCAGGGTTACGGAGGATCGTGAGGATTTGGGGCAAATGTCACGGCTCTTCGGGTTCCTTCTTTCTTCTTCTCTTCTATTGTATTCGGCCCGGTATAAATGGCGTCGGCACGAGATTTACCACCTACCACTGGAGGTGGATTTCCCCGTGCACCGAATCCGCCGTTGAGGCCGCCGAGATGGCACAAATTGGTCTTGGGACTTATGCAGACGTACGAAGGCGTTCGCACCTTATCTTGTCTTTCTTTATGTATTTATGTTGCAGTCCAGGAGGTCTGCTGATAAAGTGGGGGATGATGTAATGGCGGTGCCAGGTGCACTTGGCTGCCGAGGCCTGGTAACCGCCCTTCATATATAATCACCTCGCGATGTGCTTTTGGCACGCTAGCGATTATCTTACCTACACATCACTTAATTGATACATATTACTTATTCTCCTTTGCAACCATATCTGCACGTATTCACCCATACGAGGACGTACGTCCTTACAACTGGCGGGATTTTCATTTTGCCTTTCTTGGATGATCTTGATGATATGCGAGGATTGGAAGGAGGCGTCTCATAGTCTTTACTGCCAGAAGGAGGTAAGGGTATTTGACTTGAATGTAAACTTCCTGCATTACTTCCTGCACTTCCGCCTCCCCCACCTCTTGCACCTCCACCTCCACCACCTCCACCTCCCCCTCCACATCCACCACATCCTCCACATCCTCCACCACCACCTCCGCTTCCATCCTCATCTTCAAACCAGAGAGGCCGAATTCCGAACCAGACGCTCCTGGTTGCAATGGGGCTCCTTCAAAGTCCGGAGTAATGGCTTCTTTAACCCAATGTCCTGCTCCGTTGGTACCTATACAGTAACGAAGGCGGAATCCTTCATCATTTGATTTGATATTTCCTTGTTGATGCAAAAGGACAGATCTTCCTAGGGACTTGATAGATTTCTTGGTGGTTTCGTGCGATAGACTAGGCATATGGGTCCTTGTGAATTTCTGAAACCTTTTCTCCATATCCCTTTGAGTCTTCCTTATATGACTTTCACTTGGCTTGTTATCAGCGTCAGCCTTTTTCTTGAGTTTCATCACCCTCTAAGCCTCTCCGTTGACCTTCCGCTTCACACTAATAAGTTCTTTTGACTGTGAATGTACTTGGCGATCGAGCCTCTATTGAGCTCTTTCTCTCCTTTCCAATATGCCAGAGAGAGAGGTCCATGCTGCCGATGAGGATTGTATTTGACTCCCAAGAGATAGGTGTCACTGCTCATATGGTTCGAAACATTCTCCCACTGAGATGGCAATTGCAGCACTAACATTCATTGCAAATACCTGGGACTTGGCAATAATGTCCGTTTAATGTTCTACCTGCGCCCTTTGAAGGTTTTCGACTCCTGAAGCCACAGCATCATCAAAATAAATTTGCCTATACACTAGGGCTTCATATTCTCTGACCAACTCTGGTAACCCCTCTTTGATCTTGATGTTGCATGTTTGAGTCTGCGTAATTAATGAATCCAGTCAGTTCAGCCCCGCCTCGAGGCTGATGTTCAAAAAGAGTACCCAATCAGGGATATCATGCTGTACAATGGCTTCATAGTGAACTTGTTCTTTCTCCTTATCGCCTGCCACTACCAATGTACTTTCCCATCGTACCAGCGTCGCTTCCTCCACCATCATCGTATCAGGTCCAGTGTCTGTCATGGCTCAAAATATTACCCAGACTTGTCTTTGAAAGATCGTGTTATGCAACCTCAAGGTCCGATGAAGGGAGCTAAATCGAGATCCCAATCGACAAGGGACCTTGGACCAGCTTCCTGGTGTAACTGTAACAAAGGTTCGTAGTATGCTGAATGGGGCATTCACAGATCTGGGAGGACAACGGTTTCGATCGGGGCTAGCAAGATGACTATCAAAAGGTACACGAGGAAGTGCTGCTTTCCGGGGGTGCACACTATAATCCTTCGGTTTTCGATCGATGCAAAGTGCAGGCTAAAGCCAACTGGATGTAGTGCACCTCTCGCATAACATAACAGTGATAGCTTCCCCGAGGGGCAGAGGATCTTTCCCAGCTGGTATAGAGATCAAAATCTTGTTTGTGGTATCAGCACTCCCCCAGTGAGATGTGGCAGCCAATATGTGGAATATAAAAGCGCATAAGCATCAAGATCCTTTGACTGCTTGAAGGGTAGAAAGATCGCTTCAACAGAAGTGTTTCTTTGATTACAATATAATGTAACACCGGAAGCGTCACTCTTAATTTAGCAGTACAAGTAGTATCCTTACTGCTTTCAGTTTGTGCTTGCAATGGAAGTAATGAAGATTCGCGCAGGATGTGAAAGTCACTAATGATAATGATTCATTACAAAGATGTTTGTCTTTCCAATATATATTGTTAAGACTTGTTCCCCTTGTCAACAAGCTTGTCTTTTTACCGTTGGAGATTCTAGAGGTCTTTATACCTCTATCCTCTCGCTCTAATAATTACTTCTATGTACGCTTCCCTCATGATCTCCACTACCTAACCTTCTTTTGGCACCAAGGTCCTCCCTGCCCTTCGGCGGTCTTCTGGTCATTCCGCATCATTCCCCTCAGATCTCTAAATTAGGCAAATAGAACCCATATTGAGAACAGTAGTTTGTCTTTCTGTGGACCGACCTATCGTATCCTTTCGAACACTTTCCATCCTGATGAATGGTATCCTTTCGATCTTGAGGGAGATGAGAGGCCTCATGATCTTCGCTACGAACGCCGGTGCTTTCGTATCTACAGCCTTTCAGCTGTCTATGAATTATCGATGGCATCAGCTGGCAGAGCATCATCCCAATAACCAACTTAAACTACATATCAGTGGTGTTGTTGACTGCATGACAGCCCATCTGATTTTGTTGGTTGCGAGTTATATTCTTGGTAGATTCGATGACATCCAGCGATGACACGTGTCCTATCCCGATATGGCTATCATCGTGTGATTATCAGTGAGCCCACCAAGATATCATTTGGTAATATACAACTTGTGTGGTGTAACAGTTGCCAAGTGCATATACAAAGCGAAGTGTACATGCGAGACAGGTACTCTTACGGAACCAAGTGCACCTGCCACCGCCATCACATCATCCCCCTTTGTATCTGCAGACTTCCTGGGCTGCATCATATATATACATATAGAAAAACAATATTAGGTGTGTACTTCTCTATATGTTTGCATATGTCCCACAACCAATCTGTGTGATGACAGCGAACTCATGGGGGATCTTGTGCACGAGATGATTCACCTCCAGTGGCAGATGGCAAAATCCGTGCTGACGCCATTTAGACCGAGCGGAGATCCATAAGAAACAAATGGAAGAAAGAGATTAAAAGGGGATGCCCAATTGACCTTGAATCCTCCACATGATACATCCATCTCTGAATCCTAATGATTGATCTGCATAGTGCTTCATTGGTGATACTTGAATGGGTAAATGAGGTTGGCAGACTTTCGGGTATCATTCAACATCGATATAGTAGAGTAGACAAGTGAATGGACACATTTAAATTCCAACTAATTGATCAATCACTCCTCAATGATTTCGTTCGTTGAATACATTGTTGCATGTTATTTGAGGGCAATGCCATTGACACCGGTATTGCATCACTGTGACAGTCAACTACCATCATTGGATGATGTACTTATCTTGTTCATTTTTACTGCTCTTGAGAACCCTTGGAGTCTGTTAATTTCTCTAATTCCATGTTATTCTGCTTTCATTTGTCGAAGCACACGGCACAGCTCATCGGTTATTGGCCCCAGTCTTGGCATTTATCATATGTTTGTCACTGATTGACTCCAAGTTCATCAAGGCTGTCATTCTCTGTGTCCTCGACTTCGGAGTCCATGAAAGTAGTGAATTTGCACACTCCATTCCCGTCTCATCCTAGCTGTATGAGGGTCACCCTGAAATTTAGCCATGATGGCTTCATTTTGTGCTGTAGGTGATAAGCGCCAATTGCAGAGGGTATCGTTCGCTGATATCTTTAATGTGCAAGCACTCCCAACAAAGTCAAAATTACCGTGTAATTAGGTTCATTCGCACTCTCATATCGGATAGTCCAATGCGGTAGAGTTCCCATGAGTCCAGTAAGGATATCAGCCAGTTCGTATGACCTGCAGCTTGACATATTGACAGCTGATATGGCTTGCTGTCCGGTGCTGGTAGTTGGTAACGTCCTGTATTGTAATGAGTGACTCGCAGCCACAGATGATCTTACTTATATATGTGTCCATCTCAGGGCAATAGAATAACATTGAAACTCACTGTGTAATTTCAAGCGATCCAAAGTGACCGGCTCGCGGTGGTCATGATGGGGACTTCTCAAGATACTACCATGAAGATCGTCTGCATGGACAGATGTTCTATCCTTCTAGGACAGACTTCCAGTGACAATATCACATTGTATCTTTCATAGGCTCTTGCATTGACTTATGGTGTGGCCATTGGGTAATTGTTACACTTCACCAGTGGTACATAACCAAAGGTGATCGGAACAGGATCACCTACAATCACTTGACGATAGCCACATCAGGATAGTACAAGCGTCATCCCCGGACGTCATCGAAGCTACACAGAATATCACTCGCACCGAAAGATATCAGATGAGCTGTCATCCAGCGAACCACATCACTGATATGGAGTTTAAGGTGGTTATTGGTCAGATGCTCTGCCGGCTCATAACATCAATGATTAAATAACTGCTGACAGGCGGTAGATACGAAAGAAACTGCGTTTGCAGTGTGGCTAAGGAGGCCTCTCATATCCCTCACAATCTAAAGGATACCATTTGTCTCGAGCCAAAGAGACTCAAAGGATATGATAGGACCGGACCACAGATGTCGGAAGGACTGATGTCAGTAGGGGTTCTATTCGTCTGAGTTAGAGATCGAAACGGAACGATGCTGAAGTTTTGGAAGAGCTCTGAAGGGCAGGAAGGACATTGGTGCGAAGGGAAGATTAGGTAGAGAAGCTCATGAGAAAAGTGTAGATAGAAGTAATTGTTAGAGCATGAGAATAGAGGTATAAAGACATCTAGAATCTCCGAGGGTAGAAGGGCAATCTTGTTGACGAAGAGAACAAGCCTTAACAATATACCCATTGGAAAGCCAAACATCTTTGACTTGAATATTTATCTTTTGTGACTTTGACATCATGCGTGAATGTTCATAACTTCCATCGCAAGCAACTCCTGAACGCGGTAAGGGTACTACTTGTACTGGTACATCAGAGTAGACGCTGAGGGTGTAGAATTTCATTGTTATCAAAGAAACACTTCTGTTGAACCTATCTTTCTACCCTCCAAGCAGTCAAAGGTTCTTGACACATATATGCTTTTATATGCCATATTTTGGCAGCCACATCTCACAAGGGTAGTGCTGGGATCATGAACCAGATTTGCATCTTCAAACCAGCTGGGGAAGAACATCTCTCCCTAAGACAAGCTAGCACTGTGAGCTTGTAAGAGATGAGCACTACATGCAGATAGCATTGGGTGTAACTACTCATCGATCGAAAACCGAAGCATTGTACCACGCACACCTCCGAAAGCAGCAATCCCTCGCATATCTTAAGATAGTTATCTTGCCACCCTTGAATGGAACCGTTGTCCTCCCATAGTTATAAATGACCCATTCACCAGACTACAAACCTTCATTACAGCTACAGCGGGAAATTGGTGGTAGGTTCCGTATTGATTGTGTTCTCGATTTGGCTCCCGTCGTCGGAATGTGGAGTTTCTACAACAGGATCTTTCAAGGATGAGTCTCGTTCATACTTTGAGCAATGTCAGGCACTGGATTTGATATGATGATGGGGTAAGCAGTGCCGCTGGTACAAAGAAAAAGTCAGTTGGTCGTTGCCAGAGATAACGGAAAAGAAGTAGTTCGTCATGAGCCCACTGTATAGAATGATATTACTGATTGGGTAAGCTCTTTGATAAACAGTATTGATTCAGAGTTGAATTGAATGTTTCCATTGATTGCGCAGACTCAAACAAGCAACATCAAGATCTGAGAAGCATTGCCTGAGTTCGTCCGAGGATATGAAGCCCTAGTGTATTGGCATGACGAGATTCATGATGCTGTGGCTTAAGCAGTCGATAACCTACCAAGGTAGCAGTTGGAACATCAAAAAGACATTGTTGCCTAGTCCCAGGTATATGCGGCAAATGTTAGTGCTGCAATACCCATCGCAAAGACACAGTCTTCCACAGCATATGATGAGATACACCTAGCACTTGGGAATCAAATACAGTCCTCATCGGCTGCATGGACGTCTTTCTCTGGCATATAGGAACAAAGGGAAATCACGCAAGAGAGGCTCGCTCTCCAAGTACATACACAATCAGAAGAACTTACAAGTATCAAGCGGAAGGCCAACGACGAGGCTATGAGGGTAACAGATGACAAGAAAATAGCTGACCCTTAGAAGAAACAGAGAGAAAGTGATATAAAGCAAATTTGAAGGGACATAGAGAAAAAGTTTCGAGATTTCACAAGGACCGTTAGGACTTGGCTATCGCATCAAACCACCAAGAAATCTGTCATGTCCCTAGCAAGTTCTCTCCTTCGAATTCACGAATGACATATTGAACCCAGTGATTAAGGGTTCCGTGTTGGTTACATCATAAGTAGCTAAGGAGAGAGATATTGAGTAAATGAAGCCCTTACTCTAGAACCTGAAGTAGCCCCACTGCGATCAGGATGTTCTGGTTCGGAAACTGGCCTCTCTGGTCCTGAGCAAGAGGAAGGAGGGAGATATGTTGATGGAGGAGGTGGAGAAAGTGTTCGAGGTGGAGGCAATGGTGGAGGTGGTCGAGGTGGAGGAGGTGGAAGAGGTGGGGGAGGCGGAAGCGGAGGAAGCAATGCAGCAAGTTCATATCCAAGCCAAACACCCCTACCTCCTTCTGGCAGTACAGACTATGAGACACCACCTCCCAAACCTCGCCCACCAACAAGATCCCCCAAGAAAGGTAAAATTAAAATGCCTCCAGTCTTCAAAGGGGATAAAAAAGATCCCAAAGAAAGCTATCTAAAATGGATTCAATCAGTGGAACGCTGTCTACCGTACTTCAACGATGAGTTCCACGATGACATCGAAATAATCATATTGGTTGGAGGGCTCTTAAAAGACAAGTCCCTAGCCTGGATGATAACAGCGAAGAACTCATGAAGAAGTTCTTCCAGATTGATAACTGGAAGTCTTTTACCAGAACGATGAATGGGAGGTTCTTCAATAAGCAGGTGGAAGAACAGTCCTTGCGAAGGATGAATGATCAGAAGTATACAGGAGATATTGAGGACCACCTGACCAATATGGAAACCCTCAACTTCCAAGTAGATGTCAGCGGAACCTCTTACATCCATTTCCTCACACAAGGAATGAATGAAGAAACCTTGGATCAAATTTCAACTGCAGATGAACCACCCAAGGATGAAAGAGCCATTATCGAGTTAATGAGGCAAGTGGGTATATCATACAAAGATCAGTTCGCCGAAAGGAATACATCACCTCAGAATCGTGACAACTCCCAACGCAAGAACGGAAACAAGTCCAAGAGATATGAGCACCAGAGAAAAAACAACAACCACGAAGAGTATCCATAGTAAGCCAAAGGATCTGAGCCCAGGAAACCTCGAACTGGGAAGAAGGGACTGAAGCCTATTCACACTGATAAGGCAGAAGCCCTTAAGAGTATTCCGAAAAATGTGCTAGAAGCGTGAACCAAACACAACTAATGCAAACGTTGTGGATTCTCTGATCATGATCAATGGTGCTTGTGTAAGAATCCCATCATGGCTTCATATAGTAAGAAGAACAAGAAACCCTATAATAAGCAGGAAGCACAAATGTAGGAGACTACAGTCTCCATTTCGATAGTCAGACCAAGGAGATTTTCTGACAGGATTAAAGAGACTGCAACTCACCCATCCTCAAGAAGGTTGTATGAGGTAGATTCTGATGGTATGGAAATTGATGATTGAGAAATACTGGGTTTCTTATGTCTTTCCTCAGGTTTAGCATTGCGATCTTTCCTTTCGGGTACAGACACCCACAGACTATTATATCTTGAATTTAGTGTTGATGAGAAACGATTCCTTTCTGTGTAACAAGTGTGCATGAGGATCAGTTCAGTACTCAAAATATTCTTGCCATATATTACCCAAGTGGAAACATACGACTACCACATTATTGTAACAATACACACCACTACTTGTATAACTACAACTTGAACCACAACCCGTTGAGGCTGGAACTGTATCATAAGGCAGTTCACCATGGTTTCAACATGAAAAGAGTGAATATGTAACACTTTGGCTGAAGCACCTCAGCCTCAACTCAAGAAGTCAAAGCAATTACCTCCAGAACCAAGGATTGGTTCAAGACCCACAGTAAACATGTTTCTATCATTCAAGGACAAGAAGAATGTCCTAGTGAGAGTCCCTCTGCACACTGGGTGTGATACATGTATGATGTCAAAGCAGTGGGCCAAGACTAGTGCTGTTCTATTGGTTACACGAACAGAACCAAAGTTAGTTCAGATCTTCAATAGGGGGATTGTCAATGGAGCAGCATAGTAGTATACCTTTCCAGTTACTCTTCGGTATGAAAGCCATTATACCAAAGATATCTTCCAAATTGGACCTATGGAATCAGCAACTGATATCATGTTATCTTACTTGTGGATTGTCAAGCATGGAGCACTCAGAGTGAAAACTGGAGAAGGTGATAAGCTCCGATTCGCATCGAAGCATCGCTCTCAGCACTGTACCAAGGCAGTATTCAGCTTATTCACGATTGAATATGACGGTAGGATGCTCAAGTTTGGTACAGAACCATGGTACATCTGAGTAATTGGGTCTACAGATATTAATGCAGCAGGCAAAACGGAGATCGATTGCATTAAGCGAATTCCATAGCATTATCGAAACTTTCATTCACTTTATAATGGAGACACTCCCTACACTCCTCTGCCACATCTATCATTTGACCATGTAATAGACCTGAAAGATGCGCAGCAGCCTCCATGGGGTCCAATCTATGCTCTTCCTGAAAAGCAACGTTCCGTCCTTAATGAGTGGCTAAAAGATATGTTCGATTCCGGCACAATTCGTCCAAGCAAGTCGCCTGCTGGAGCACCAATACTCTTCCTCCCAAAGCCTCATGGAAGGGGTTCAAGGTTGGGTGTGGATTACAGAGGACACAACCACGTCACGAATATGAATCGGTATCCTTTGACAATTATGAAAGCACTTGGAGACATAGTTACTGGCTCAAGATGTTCATGATGATTGACCTAATGGCTAGTTGTAATCTCAATCGAATAAAGCCTGGTGACGAATGGAAAATAGCATTTCATACGAGATATGGACATTATGAGTATTTGGTTGTACCATTTGGGTTGGCAAATGCGCCGCCCTTATTCCAAGATATAATGAATGAGATCCTGAGGTATATAATTGATTATGGAGTTGTGGTGTATAAAGATGATAACCTCATCGATAGCGAAGACGAAGATGAACATGTACAATTGAAAAGAGAAGTCCTTCGTAGGTTACAGGACTATAACTTGGCTATAGCACCAGATAAGTGCGAATTGCATCAGAAACAAGTTGAATTCCTTGGTAATATTATATCGGGAGAAGGTTCCAGCATGGCAAAGGACAAGGTTAATACTATCGATAAATGGGAAAACACGACTCAGTCATGGACGATCAGTCAGTCTTAGGATTTGCCAATTTATACCCACGCTTCATAAGACACTTTCAGAGAATCTTCAGACAATTGACAATCCTTACCAAAGAATCTGGTAAGAGATTCAATTGGAAGGCAAACTCACGCTGTCCCCAGGATTTCAATTTGTTAAAGAAGTGTTTTACTGAGGCACCTTTCTTTCGTAGGTTCGAACCTGAGCATCCTGTAGTAATCGAGACCGACGCTAGTTACTTCATGATCGGCATGGTCCTCTACCCAGGAATTGATAGACAATTACACCCTGTGGCCTACCACTCGTACAACAAGGATACGGCAAAGATTAATTATGAGATCCATGATAAGTAGCAATAGTATCTGCCTTTAAAGAATGGAGATGTTATCTCCAAGGTACAGCCCTCAAATCAGTGTGTTTAACGATCACACAAATCCTGAGTACGTCACAGCTACTCAGATACTCAATGGGAGACTAGCCCGATGGGCACAAGAACTCCCTGGTTACTATTTCAAGATATTATACCAACCAGGCAGTTGAAATAGGAAACCTGATGCATTTTCTAGGTGTTCGGAAGACGGATGTAAAAAGGGGGGAGGTAGTATCGGAGAAAATGATAATCAACCAATACAGCACTTTTTATGACCTGATCAGGTGGTGATATCTTTGAAGGGGAAACAGTTTAGGTGACAGTGGTTAAGCCACAAGGTGAACAGATTACGAAATCTTATGCTAGGTTGAGGTCTATCCCAGCAGTCAAATTCAATTCTTGGTTATTAGAGGCAGTTGTAGGGGGTGCAAATAACGACACAGCATGGCAGGAAGAGTATTCCAGAGCAATGGAAGTTAGTCCAAGCTCTCACATCTCATGTGAAAATGAAACCCTTTATTATAAAGGCAGGCTGTGGATTCCAGACGATATACAGTTACGAAAACGAATACTCGAAGCAGATCATGATTCGATGGTAGCAGGACATATGGGACAGGACAAGACACTTGAGCTGGTTTGAAGAAACTTCTTTTTGACAGAGACAGAGAAATTCATGGAAGAGTATGTCCGTTCATGCCCTGAATGTCAGAAGAACAATGCAGCTCATCACGCTTGCTACAGACATTTACAACCTCTTTAAGTAGCATACCGTCCATCAGATTTAATCTGTATGGATTTCATCATCGATCAACCTATATCTGAGGGGTGTACATCGGTCTGCGTTATCGTTGACAGATTCACAAAGGTATCACACTTCATACCACTAAAAGATGGCAAGAAGAATGCCAGAGACCTGGTCAAAATCTTCATAAAAGAAGTATGGACATTCCATAGTCTGCCATCAAACATTGTATCAAACAGAGATTTCAGGTTCACATCCGCGTTCTGGTCTTCCTTGGTTGAAGCTCTCGATATTTAGCTAAATATGTTTTCATCATTTCATGTACAGACTGATGGTCAAACGGAAAGAGTAAAACAGATGTTTGATTACTCTGTAAGCAACTCCTGCGACCAAGAACAAGATACCTGGTCTGAGATTTTCCCAATGGCAGATAATGCCTACAACAACTGACTTACTATTGTGACTGGCATGTCACAATTCTTTGCGAATTATGGTTACGACCCTCAAACGAATTGTCCCTTGACATGGAAGTAACTAATTCGGCATGAAGGAACCATATTCATTGTATGTCAAGCGTGCATGACCTATGTCCAAAAGGCTTAGAAAAGGCACAAGAGACAATGGGGAGATACCATGATATGCACCCTAAGGAACCTCCGAAGCATTCGGCTGGTGATCTGGTAATGCTAAATGGGAAGAACCTTAAGACCAGACCCCAATCTAGAAAGCTATGTGCGAAGCTACATGGTCCCTTTAAGGTGCTAAAGGTACTTTCACACACAGCAACAAAACTTGAATTGCATAAGCGTTGGGATTCCATAATACTTTCCATGTCTCTCTAATGAAACCATATCGAACGGCTGAGGTTCCCATCAGACCTGTACCAGAACTTACTAACAGCAAATGAAACAAACTAGGTTGTGATTTACAAGGCTATGAATGCGAAACACAGTATGAGGTTGAAAAGAGCATTGGCAGCCATTATAGTAAGGAGCGAAAGAAGGTGATATAACTGGTGAAATGGTGAGAATATCCAGACGAAGCACACTGGACTGAGGAACCTTATGAGAACTTCGATGACAAAGGGTTATTGAAGAATTATCATATAAGCTGAATTCCCAAGTAGCTAAGTCCAAAAGGTTGCACTAGTACCTCTTACCCGTGAAGGGTTTTTAATGGCTAGCAAGACACCAAGGAAACGGAATTGGTTTTTGGCACAAGGGGTCATATTATAACTAAGAAGGAAAGGAGGAACTTTGGGTTTTGGCAACAAGAGGTTATTTTTTACCAAAGCAACAAAGAGCAGATAAGTATGATTGTTCATAGCAGCGACAATCGTGTGTGCAAGGAGTGAAAGCAAGGATGGTTTTCTTTGAGTTGATGGGTTTCCTTTGGGTTGATAGGTTTCCTTTGGGTTTATGGTATTTAGGTTTATGTTATTTTTATGTTCTTTCGGGGTTGGGTATAAGGTTTTATGGGCTGAAAGAAGACAGGTTTGCTTTGCACTAAGGGCCAGGAAGGTGTTGTGGCAGGAAAATCCATTTCTGACTACTACCGGAACTCAGTTTGGCTGGGCGAGGTCCCAGGGTAGAGGCAGGTACGGAGATAGAGGAATGTCGGAGATGGACTGAGCGATGCAGAGTATATTTAAATTGGAGACTCCAGGGAGATAGCCAGCACCCAGCACACAATGCACACTGTATCTTTCCCAACTCTTGATCTCATTCACACCCTCAGAAGACTCCATAAATCCATGCAATTTGGGTAGTTCCTCACTTCCGGGTATCCTATCATCTTCTCTCACTCTCTTCCTACGATACACGAACCACAACCGCTCTTTCTCACTAATTCCCTTTGAATGGCATGAGACATACAGCGGAGTGATGACGGTAGACCCTCAGTCTACCAGCTCTGCCGTTTCACCATATTGTACTTGCAGGGAGCTGTGGCCAAGATGATTTGTTCTAACCTACAAACGACATCTCTTCTGAAATATACATACTCTTCTTAGAGATTGGTAGACATAAGTAGTGTTGGCAACGAAGTGAACCAGTCTATGTCGGAACAAACTGATGTTAGGTTTGAGGAGAGTTCAATTCCAACATACCCTAGCCACCACTGGTTGGAACCTCTTGGCCACAAATGAATACTTGCAACTTCGTGGTTTGTAGTCAGTTGTGGAGAAATCCATGGTGAAGTTTGTGTTCTTGAGGCGGTAGAGATGGAATAGCCAGGAATGATCATGATCTTACACTCAGTCTTATGCACTTCAATCATCATTGCTGTTCATTTTGTGCCCCTGATACTGCTAAAGCAACAACGTGACCGCTTAGATCATACATGCTCTTACAACCTATCACATGCTTATTCAAGGGTCTATGAGGTTTATTGTCGCCGAATGCGATGAGACAATGCCACAGTCATTAACTTTGTTGACCAATTTATTAAGAATTATATTCCAAAATATTTGGACGATCTTGAATACACTTGGAGCAGCCCATTGAGGTATACGTGGAGGTGCATTTCGACCCAGGGCACGCGCAAAGCGGATTGATACGGCTGGGTGGAGACGGTTGCGCTGGGCGGGTTCTGTGCGGGCTGAATATGATCGAGCAGGACAGGATCTCGTCAGGCTCTCGATTGTTTGAACACGATCAAGCCGGGGCTGGCTGGAGACGGTCGAGCTGGTCTGGCTGTAGACTGGCTGGACTCGATCGAGCAGGGCTGGCTAGAGTTAATGGAACTGGACTGGATCTCGGCTGCATGGAGATAACCGATCAAGCCTGGTTCTCAGTTGGCTGTCAACATGATGGACGTGATCAAGCTCAGGCTGAGCTGCCCGTGCCTGTACAAGTGAGTTAAAACTCATACCTGCAAGTAAAAGGTTCTATGAGATTATGATACTTAGCATGCATAGTTCGCAAACAGGTTTGCACAAACCTAACATTTTGACGATTGTTGGTGCCATACCTTAAACCGCCTTGGTGTTATTCGAACCAGAATTGAAAAACCCTAACCCAAATCAGATTGGTACATATTAACTGATTCGTCAACTTCCTCAAACTTGAAAGGTTCGTTGCCAACAGAGTAAATGAGTTCATCATCCACATAAATTACCGCTCAATGATTAATTTGAATCTGTCCGAATCTTGTTCACCATATGTTGGAATGAATCCAGCATATTTGCCAGTTATGAGGGCATGACCTGATATTAATAATGTCTATATCGTACAATATGCTGTGTTCCATTGTTCACCACACTTGAATACAATTTGATTTTTGACAGCTTTTATATCAATCATTGCAAATATCTTGGAACTATCACCACTATCTCTATGTTCGTTGATTTGTGACAAAGGATTCAGATTCATAATCGCAAGGTGGTGCAGCCCTCAGGATTCCACACTTCACCTCAAACCTCTGCTGTGAGGCTTTTGAACACAGAGTATGACTGCTGCAGCATGTGATTGGCTGGAGGAATCTACTCAGTGTTGAACATTTCAAGGACTTAATCCTTAAGGACTGAAAGATGATTTTCAGACAGCTCGTCGATGGGATACAACAGAGGCTGCTCTGCATGATTTAAATCAAATGCATGATCAAACGATCAATATTGTGGTTGAGCATTCGCGGTTTCCCTAGTGCAAACTGATTGGAAGTCACCATGCTGCCATGCAATTCGCTCAACCCAATCAACTTCAATTTGGTTTGCTGCATTAACATTAATTGATCCAATAACTCTGATCCATTATGGGGCAGTATCATATTCAAGGATATCATTGTCATTTGAATTGAGAATGAACTAACAGCACCATTTGTTCAGTGGTGGTGACAATTTTATGATGTGAATTGGAGCTTATCGCCATCATCTGTGTCTCCTCTGAGTGCGTCATGATTGACGATACACCAGTAAGGTAAAATAATATCAGGGGATGATTGCATAGGTCCAATGGGAAAGTTTTGTTTCATGTAGTGACTTTCATACCACCAAATAACTGCAACAATAATGTACCAACCTGGGCCTAATACACTCTGGCCATTATAATTATCAACTGTCAGTTGTTCTTTTCAAGTAACTAATGGAACACTACAAGATTCAGCCCCCTGCTTGGACATCATAAGTGGATCACACCCTGTATCTGAAAGAACCTTCACTGGGACATTCATTGTGTCCTTACATGATGCGAACATTCTTGCAGTAGGTCTTGAACCAGTTTTTATTTCACATTGTAGTTGTTTCTTTGTCATTGGTTAAGGGGGAGGTGCTTCATCAGAGGCATTGCATTTTGTTTCATTTCATGTAGACGTAGTCATTGACTGCCGTTGCGTGTATATTTAACCACTTCGGTTTGTGGTTTACATGAATTATCTGGGTAAGAGGGTGTCAGATTTGTTTAGAAGATGATATGCTAGTCATAAGTTTGTCCTGAAATACTAAGAGACCAGCAAATGTCAAGTATTAAACTCGGTCTCAGGCACCATTTCTTTAACAACAGAAAAGAAGTCATTTCTCATTAAATTTAAACCTAACCAATGTGGGTGTTTATTCCTGAAATGAAATATCGCAATCCTAAGAAAAGCCACAAGAAATACATCTTCTTTTCATTTACAATGTCCATAAGATCAGATTCTACCTAACACAACTTCCTTCATGGTGCAATAGTTGGATATACTGTGTTGCTATCAGCCCAACTCTTATGTTTGACTATTGAACAGGAGGCTATAGTCTCCTGCTACAGAGCCTCCTCCTTATCCTTGGGTTCTTTTTTCTATTTACTAAACAAAGCCTTGATTGGATTCTTACAGAAGAACTATCAATCATTATTAAAGCATTTACAACGTTTGCACTCATTGCATTCAGCTCATTCTTCTAGCAAACTTTTGCAATACACTCAAGGGCCTCAGCCTTATCACTGTATTTAAGGTTTCATCCTTTAATGTCATAGCCGGGATTCTTGGGATCTGATTCGTTACATTTTTCTGGATTCTTGTCTTGGTTATCTTCCATCCACTTGTGCCAATCTCTCTTCCACTTGTTCCCCCTCCTGCCTTGCCAAATATTACTGTTCTGGTAAGACCTCTTCTTTCCTTCCAAGTGATCTTCCTAATATAGTTCCTTTTACCCGAGAAACTTGATAAACATTGTCTGTTCGTTGGTTGAAGTTCAGCAGTTGACATACCATTGAGGCTATCCTTTTGCCTCACTTGTTTAAGGAATGGATGTAAGAGGTTCCGCTGAGACAAACTCGGAAGTTAATAATCTCCGTCTTCCTTAAGAAGTCCGCAACATCCACAGACTACTTCACATCGTTCATCCTTTGGAGGTACTACACTTCCTCGTCCTTGTCAATGATCCTTTCTTCCAAGTGAAGGTAAAATCCTTGCAGTTTTCAACCTGAAAGAACTTCTTCATGTTTTCTTCATAGTTAACATACCAGGCTAGGACCTTGTCTTCCAAGACCCAACCAACCAAAATGATTTTCTTGATTTCATTATCGTATTTGCAGCAGTGATGCTATAGGTACCATTCTACTGATTGAATCCTCCTTCAAAATATTTCCTTGGACTCTTTCTTATCTCCTTTGAATTGCGGAGGCAAATTAATTATTTGTTGCTTATGGTGCCTTCCTGCTGTTCGAGGTTTCGGGGTGGCCTGCCCTGATCTGAGTTTCCAGAAAGAGGAAAAGGGTGTGAAGATGTACGTCCTCATATGGATAGATATGCGTAGATATGGTTGCAAACGAGAATAGGTGATACAGATATCAATTGTAAGGTAAAGTAGTTAAGGTAATCTCTGGTATACCTAACGCACTTCGCGAGGTGATTATATATATAGGGTGCTTGCAATGACTGGGCAGCCAAGTGCCCATACGAGTGCCAAGTGAGCTTGGGAGCAAATTGCACCTGGCACGGTGATTACAAAGGGACTTCGATTGGGTGTGAATTTCCTGCACCACTTCCTTCACTTCTGCTACCTCCACCTGCTTCTCATCCTTAACCTCCTGCACCTCTACTTCCTCCATCTCTATAACCTCTTCCACCACATTCGTCTTCTTCTTCATCACAATTTGTTGAGCCAGATTGCAAAACAGAATCTCCTGCTGGTGGCCGGTCTCCCTCATGGACTCGTGTCAGGGCCTGTTTGACCCCATATGCTTCTTCCTTGGTGCTTATAGAGAAAAACAGGTGGAATATATCCTCACTTGTTTTTGTCAGTTTACTGATGTCCATGGACTGACCTTGCTATGGACCTGATAGATTTCTTGGTGGTTTTATCTGACAGTCTGGTCATAAATACTTGTCAATTCCTGATATATTTTTCCCATGTACTTTCAACCAATCATTGTAATACTCTCTCTCTGTTTATTTTCAATTTCTGCATTTTTCTTGACTTCAGTTACTGTCTGGCTGCATCCTTGGCTTTTTGCTTCACACTAGTTAGTTCATTCCACTAATTGTCGACTTTGAGAGCAATGCTTTTTTGGGCTATTTCGCTCTTTTCCAACACGCCAGGAAGAGAGATTCACTGTGCAGTTGAGAAGGACATTTCATTTTGAGGAGCGAGATGTATTTCGTTATATGCTTGGGAAGACTCAGCTTGGGTAATGGTTATTACAGCACAAACATTGGCCACAAATACCTGGGACTGGGCAGCGATGCCCTAAGTAGTGGTCTGCCTGCATGCTGGTCAGACTGTCAACTTCTGACATCTCAGCATCGTAAATCTCGTTTTTTCTATACACCAGTCATTCATATCCTTTGATACCCTCAGGCAGTTCCTCTCTGGTTGTTAATTTAATTATTCCGTACTCACTATGCTGAGAGTATCACTGGCCGCTGATCCCTGCATCTTCCGCGCAAGGCGGATAGATGTTGCACTTACCTCATCCTGCCTGTCTTCCAGTTCTGACAACAGAAATTGACATCGTTGAGAAGAACCAAAGGAAAGGAATGTGATTGAAAAGAGTGATCACTGAACATTATTCCTACACTTACTCTGGTTACCCGGCTGTCGGTTCAACCTAGCAGATTGCTTGGGTTCAGCCAAGTCATGGATGGAATTATTATCTTCGACTGATTATGGTGGGACCTTCTTGACATCAGTAGCTTCCAGAAGGTCCATAACTGCCTGGGCGCAGTTCTCCAGGGCAAACAGCCCAGAGACCTGCACGTGTTGGCATCTGACTGCACTCAAAAACTGACACTGACAGTTTGAATTGCTCACTGGTCGCACTCAGGTCCCCAGGTTATTTTGGTTGTAAACATTCATGATTGTCATCATCTTGTACCCTCTTCTTTTGATGTCAATTACAATCACATCTGCTTTCCAACCCCTGCTGAAGTGAGTATGTTCGTCAGTCAGAAGGCCGCTCTCCATGCATATTGCCATCCAGACTCTCTTGTCGTACATAATCTTGTACCCCAGGCAGTTGATTCTGACTCCTCCTCTTTCGAACAGCAAATGCGCAAAACCTATCACATATGGTTTCTATTCCACCCTCCTCTCTGGCTCACCAATGGTCGACCCATTAGACCGTGTGCAATTCTGCTGAATTGCTCAAATTTTTTCATGTAACATCTCGGCTTTCTTCATTAACTTCTGTCTTGGCCATTGTTATGTCCTCTTCTTCCTGTGCCATGATCATGCCCCTTGTTTGATCCACCAACTCATTGTCACTAGTCCTGACCACCTCTTTAATCGGAATCTTCCCTTCTTCGCCTCTGGTATCCTTTGTCTGCCTGGTACCAAGCGCCGCTTTGGTTTCCCCTGTGGCCCCTCCTATTCAGCACTCATAATATTTCCTCCTCCAGCTTCAAGAGTTTTGGGAACCTCGGATAGCTTTGCTGTTCGTTGAACTCTTTCCACAGAATACGGAATAGGTCTCTTTGCAGTTCAGACATCACACTTGTTAGTGACTGCTTAGTGCACCAATTCTGCGATGTACATTCCAAGATGTTTACCTCATTCTTACTTGTTCAGTGCGGCCCTGAGCAGTTGCCGAACATACATCAGTAACAACCTTAGTTTCTGTCAGGAACACCCGGGGCTTCCTGGCAGATCTGATGGGTCTGACGGAACCTCGTACCCTCTGATGGTGAATTAAACACTATCCATTGCCCGGGTGATGGGTCGCATTGCCTACATATCCTGTGGCCGTTGTTAGACTACATCGCTGATTCTTATGATTCGTCGCGTTATACATTGCCCTGTGGACTCTCATCCAACACGCTCACTGCTCTGGCGTCGCGCTTCCTTTCTTTTGCGCCTGGAATGTTGTATCGTTTACTCTCCATCAGAATGACACAGGTGTTACACTCTTCACAGGGGCTCCAGTTACTCTGTAGCCATTTACACAACCCCTGGCGATGTTTATGCCTTTCTGCGGCCAAGCGCCACAGTTTACCTCTCTGCTATTGCTATTTATCCCATGCCGCAAACTTCCCACATATATGTTTTGCTTTGAGATGTTGTCACTTAATACAATACAGTCTTCGCTTCGGATTTATCGCTAGCCATTGCATTTCCTTCCCCATTATCGTATTTTACAGGTCTGAAATATACTGTCCAATCTTAACACTCTCTATTAATATACCCTCTGTCCTCCAAATTCTGTGTTGATCCATCATCGGTTTGCGATGGTTCTTCCACCTGATCCGCATCCTTATTATCGCCATTATTGAGCTCAAACCTGTCGAAATCACTGGTTCCCTGGTCAAACCTCTCGACTTCATTTGCGGCCCCTTGTCGTCACCTCGCGGTGGGGATGGCATCGCTCTTGTCGCTTTTGTTATCTTCATCATCGTAATTCCCACTGCCCCCTGAAATACTGAAATGCAGTTCGTCATTTTTGCAATTGTTGTCTATCTGGATTTTTCGGTCAGTGCTTCTGATCCCAGGCTCCTCAATTCCCGATTTGGAGGTCAAATAGTCAAAAAGATTAGTATTGTCAACCCCTGCTGCTTCTGTGCTGATGACCCTGGCAGGTGTTGGGTTATCTGCCTGTTGGATCTGATGCTTGACTGTAATAGGAGTGTTTTTGTACACCATCTGTTGGTAGCTCTTCGGTAGTGTATTCCACGTACTCATCAAGAACGTATATATTTCGGGGACGACCGGTGAGTTTAACAACATGCGACATATTGCAGCTCAGCAGGATGCATACTTATGTCTATCGTTCTTGTAGTTGAAGTAGTTTTTGCGATCAGGTCTGGCCGCTTTCAGCTTTGACTTGGAAGCTTTCGGAGGAACACCTTTGTTCTTTTACAACTCAATGTGAGCATGGTGCAACGCAGTGCAGCTGAACATGATCAGTGGTGAGGGTATATGACTGTCATTGTCGTCAATCATGGAACTAGAATATCCATCAGTATCCTGACCGCGGTTATTTAACTGATGATAAAATGTGATATAGATAAACCCCGACTTTGCTTCTGCATGGAAGTAAAGTTAACACTGGACATATGTCAGCAGATTATAACTGTCTCTCCGTTAAATGTGGACTGCGTACACCACCTCGAACACCCTCTGCTACAGGAAAATCACACCTATTGTCTTCCAGAACAGAATCCATGAACACCAAACCCTCTGCGTTTGATTTAAAGTGGTGGATATCATTAAGCTCCGCTATGTTATCCCTTGCTGATTGAATAAAATGTGATTCAACGATATTGACTTGTGCTCGAACCAGGTAACAGTTTGAACGTGTAATATCCAATGTGGGCCGTTGGTTCCGCATACCTCTTTCAAGATCTCCTTTGTTTGTGCCTCAAATGCTATGGACCAAATGTTTTTTTACTGAATGCTAATGCTTTCGCCATGCATCCCGTTGAATAATTTACAATCTCCAAGTCGCTGGCACTCATAAACAGCCATCTGTTCAACATGTAGATCTCCAGGAGTCTACCCATTGCAAACACAGGATGCGTCATGTCGGAGTGGCCAGGTCCGTGGATGCTGCAACTGCCGGAGACCACTGATGAAGGTTTTGATACCTCCTGAAGTTGCAATTGCTACTGCCTCTGTCTCTGATTCCTTTTTGTGGCTCACATTCCCAGTGGATTTGTAATGATCCTGTGGGCTTCTGGATTGGGGATAGGGATAGGCAGGTTCTCAAGACCGCTGAGAGGTGTGGGAGTGCTAGCAATGCTGGATGAGGGGCTGGATACAACGCGACATGTTGAGTCTGTCTGTGAGATTCCTCCAGGAGCTGTTGTGCTACGAGTACTTGTACGCGGTGTAACCGTTGGAGTATTAATTGTCGATCCCTGTGTAGAGGATGGCGTGCAGGTCACGCAGTGAGTCATATCTGCAATGTGAGAATTGTTCAGCGAACATGAGGGGGTGGAGATCAGACCTTACATTCTTGAGCCTATGGAACTCCACTCTTGTGAGGAATTCCTCTCGCCAGCCGGTGCGGAAACCTGTCTCTTAACAGGGGAAAGATGATAATATCCCGAAGCCCTACGCTTTTGTTGTGTCTGAAAATTGGCAAGACCTCAAACATTTGGTAAGACCAGAGTTTGGTCAGGGTGAGGGCTTTGGAAAGGCATGGTCCGATTTAGATGTTCAACTTTAAGAATGTAGGAATACTTTCTTCTGCATGCATATGCAACCGCAAGCTAGAAAGAAGACTGTTTCAACGAACAGGGTAGGATTCGAAAAAAAAGTGAGGCAAAGTGTAGACTGCCCCAGACTATGAATCACTATCACCCTTAATGATTTTCAGGGACAAGATCCCTTGAAAAGTGATCAATTACGTGGTTAACTGCGATCTGTTCAAACTCAGTATAAGGTCAGTTTAAACTCAGCATTGTTATTCACTGTTACATCGATGTCTTCAGGTCAATTCGCACCGCATGTATGGTGTTCATGCCTTCTTGGCGCAATAATCATAGTATTGCACTCGTTCTGGCACAATACTTCGAACCATCGATTGTGCATATTTTCAGCTTTCCACTGGAAATTCCCATTTGCCAGAACTAAAAGCATCACAAAGTAAACAATGATGTATTCTATATCATATGTCATCAGTTGGATGAGCGTTTTCCACTGCTAGGCATGTGGGTAGGTGTGTTGGATGGTTGCACAGTTGGGCTCACCTGAGAACTACTCAGTTTACTCGGAGATGCACAAGGTCTGAGGGGTAAAAGTGGTGTATGATGCAAAAGCAAAGTGCACCGTCGTAATCTTGCCTTACCGCGAGTTTTAAATCTCATCTAGAGGCTTCTCCTTCATAAGCTTTCTGGTCGTTATTCAAGATGGAGTCTGGGCCATTTTGTGTTTGTTAACAAACAAAACACAGGATATGAATCAAAATTATCATATGTCACAAGTTGAACAAAGAAATCGCAGGAAGTTGAGTATATATATTTCATCTTCCATCCTACACCTCCTTTCTTATTTCCTGCTGAATTGAACACACCACCAGCATCCCGAATAATCTTGACATCACGTGACTTGCACAAAACAACACCTCTGGTTCCAAAACACCCAAGATAACATATACAACTTGTATGTTCCCTCTGGGCTTCCTTCTTCCACATAAGACTGTATCATAATGCGATCGCCTCGGATGTATATTCATTTTCAACTTACAGTGATGGCATGAAAGGGCAGCTGCAAAACAAAGGGGAAGGCAACTGCTGAGGCAAAGTTGCCGATACCAGTTATAAATCGACGCCTAGCGTTGGAACGGGACCATATACAGGATGTCATCAGGGAACATATCTGGGGACTCATACAGATCTACAATGTTTGGGGCATCACGGATAGTAGGGCATGAGACTACTTCTACGATATAATCTTCCTTGAAACAGTCAACACTTGCCACTTTGCCCAATACCAGATGATGTTGCCGCACCGCAGGAGCAGGTGTTCACATTTCCTGGAGTGGTGAGCTGCCTTCCACTCATGTATGGTGCAAATGAATGACTAAACCCGCGACCAAATGAACAATTGGGGTTGGGACAACTGCCGTGCCTTTGCAAATCAAGTCGATCACTCCAAAACGCAGACAACTAGCTCGGCGATTGTTAAATGCACTGGCCTGCATTTCTCCTGGTGCAGTAGCGATGGTGTCAGGGAAATGATTGAGCCGCCACGCTGCCGTAGTACAAGCCAGGGGAGTTACTGGCCATTGGGCCACACAAATGGTATTGAATAATTGACAAGGATGATGGTGATGATAACTGGGGGGATTGCGGAGCGCCTTGCGGTGTAAGGAGCTGTCCAGGCGATGGCAATGAAAATGATGATGGCAAGGGTGAGGAGGACACGCAGGGCAGTGCGAAGGGAACTGGGAAAGGGAAGGGAACCAAGAATGGGAAGGGGAAAGGGAAGGTGATGTAGGACAGGAAGGGGAAGTAGAAGGCAATGGAGGAAGGGAAGAGGAATGGGAAGCCAAGTCAGGAAGGGAAGGGGAAAGGGAAGGAGAAGGGGAAGTGGTAAGAGGAAGGTATTGTTAAACGAACCCCAGGGAAAGAAAGCTCAAAGAGCGGTGGAACGGCCACTGAGAGCAAGGGGAATGGGCAGCATATGTGATTCATCAGAGATGTTATCTCTCATGCTGTTGCTTTGCAGTTGCAGAAGTAAATGTTTGAGGCAGGCTCAGACACTGAGGACTAACCAGAGAGGGTCTATGCAGAGCTGAAAGCATCACCCACAGTATTTATTTCCTTAGATAATGATATCGACTCTTCTGAGGAGTAGGTCAGAGAATGTGACTCAGATTTTGATGTGGATATGCCCATGGAGAATGATGCGGACGCACGGTAGTGAGTTGATTTAGACAGCAACGTTGATATGGAAACGAATTGTGACAATGGAGAGGAGGAAGATGAAGAAATTGAAGATGAGGTGCAGCAGGATGAGGTGCAGGAGGATGAGAATGAGGAGGAGCAGAAGGAGCAGGAGAATGAGGAGGAGAATGAGGAGGAGAATGAGGATAAGGATAATGGCTGAGAACCTAGAATGATGGGCCAGGGAGAGATGGTAAATACAACAGCTGCCAATAAAGATGCCATGGTTGACGATCAACCAATTGTGCTACCTGTTCAAGCCCAATAGATTCGCGAGCATACCCCACGTCAACAATCTCCTGCCCCTGCCCCATGGCCACAAACCCTGCATTCTCACCCACGACCACTAATTCCAGAGTGTCATCGGCACAGTGGGGTAGACTGTTTGCGGCTTGTGACGCCGCAAAAAACCTTGCCCGGCGGAACCATCTCAGTGAGAAGCTAAGGCAGCCGTAAACCCATCCAATGACAATTGGGGTCAGCAGCTGCCCAGGGAATTGGCAGTTGGCGACAGTCTTACCGTTGTCCGTCATCCTGATGACCATCTCTCTGAGGCACTCCCAGATGGCTTGGGAGGGAGGGAGTAAACCAGTCCTTGCTTTGCACAGAATGCGATGGCAGTCGGGTTCGGGTTAGGGTCAGATTCTTGTCTTGTGAGTTTCCTTTGCTGTAACCTATTCATCTCAGGTAGTGATTATGGCTCACATGGAGGTATTTTCTTTGCTGATAGTCTTTTTGTTTTCCAGCTTGTTTGGGTTAGGGGAAGGATTGTGGAGTTGTTCGTTTCCTTTGTCCCTAATCTATTTTTCTCAGATACTAATAATTACACGAATAGCGAGGTTTTAGAATCTCTGACGCTTTATTTTGCTGACGCATTTTGTATTGGTTTCATTTTATTCATAGCATTATGGCACGTCGCGCATGCAATGTTCATGTAACTCCTGATGTGCCAGGAATCTCCTTGTGATGGTGTTTACGGTAAAAAAATTGATTAAGTTAGCTGAAAGTATTGTCAGATTACACCCACACCAGTCTGCTCAGGCCCAGCATCAACGTTGTCCCTGTCTACACTGTATACTCCATACCTCACCTGTCGTTGACAATGCCAGAGAATACCCCTATCCATTGCCCAGAATTTTCATGCCTAAAGAAGTTCACCTCAGACAGCTTGCGACTTCAACCTATTAAATTATACCATCCTGAAAAGCTTCAAGTTGCATGCCAGCAGAATCTGACTATTTGTAATGCGCCCTGACGCGTTGAACCAGCTCAGGGTTCTGAATTTAATGCTAACAAAAACTGAGGCCATGTCTTGGTCATGTTCCCCTCCCTGGAAAACCTTGAAATGATTGTACACTCGGAGTCTCAACCACTGCCTCCTCCACCTACTGTGTTACGGACCGAAACACACCCAGGTGCCGGCTGTCCATTGGGCGATTACATTGCTGTTCCATGGAAACGCAATGCTCAGGGTTGCCTTGAGACGAACCTACAAAACATTCCCTGCTACCCATTTGCCACGCGTTCACAGGGAAAATATAACCAGTGTGGGATCAAGAAGAAGGACATGAAGATGTAATATGTTACAGCACTGAAGAAAGAAAACACCACTCTCCGTTTCCCAAGTTTCAGAAACAGCGATGGTGTCCAGAAGCTTGTGGCTAGCATGCCAGATGATCAGCATTTCAGGGAGTGGGACCTAAACACTCTCAAGGATATGAGATGGAATGACAATCACCAATACCCTTTCAAATAATGTATTCGAGACATTATCAAAAGCATGAGATGGTTGATGTGGCAGCCAGCCCATGCCTAACATCTCATTTACGCCCCTTAGTGTTGCGTTAACAGTGATACACCTCCCAAAAACCCTTTGTACCGAAATTCACACAGCAGACCGGGGGTGTGAGACACAGGCAAGGCGTGATATCCAAGTATAATAACGTGCAAATCGATATTAAGTCAACACACAGAGTGGGGGATACACTGGTTCGATTGATCTTTATGTCTGACGGAACACATCTCTTGAATTTTTCTGGCAACAAGAAAGTGTGGCCTGTACATCAGAGAATTGGGAATCGATCTTCGAAAATCCGCCAGGCACCCATAATGCACTGCATCGTAATGCTCATTCTCCGGCGAATTGTCATCAAGTACCGCAATATTCCTTGGCAGCAGCCGGATGAGCAGTGCCAAACAAACCGAGAGGTACTGAAAGAGGTACTCCGGCAGGTACTCCACCCTGTAACCTTTCAACAACATCACAGAGCCAAGAGCAGGTATTACAATGTTCTCTGTTCAGATGGTAACTTCAGGTGTTGCTAACTGGTTTAGCAGCAGAGCTTGTAGATCGCCCTGTGTAGTGCGAGCTACATCATCACAAGCGGCATGCCTGTTTAACGTTCGATTGTCCAAAGAACGAACATGGAGATTATGTCCCACCTGTCAAGCAACACCCCCGGCGGGATAACCACCTATAAAGAATGCCCAGCGATCCCAACACCAAGGCATACGATGCTGAGCTCTCATCGCGCCATGCTCACTGAGGATGAAATGTGTTCCGACATAATCGCTATAGCGTGAGTGACCTCCCGAAGCCCGAGCTCCTCCATGCAATTCCGATCGTCATGCTTGTCCAGCTTCAGAAGGGGAATTTCCACTTCATGACGACGCACCAACGGCTGAACAAGTACAATTCAATCTGGTTATCCGTGCCTGCTTACTACGACCTCAAACCAAAAAATATGTCTTTTGAGGAAGTATCTCAATGGAATGGGAAGGAAATGAAGGAAATGAGCCAAAAGCTGCTTGGAGTTGTAAACCAGACTCTACAAAGCAGAAGCCCCGCTAAGCGCCCCATATTCAATCCCGCAATTTAGGGCACACAGGCATGGTTAAAAATCCATATGTATGGTCGATATGAATTTCACAATCATGCAACATTGAGCCAAATGGAGGACACGTTGCATCGTTTTCACACCTTCAAAGATGTTTTCGAACTCAGGCGAGCCTGCAAACAGGTGAAGGCCCAGCCAATGGCCTGTGTACGGAACTGATGAAGAAGTGAATGGTCGACGAAGAAAAAAAAGCCGAAACCTGCACCCCGTCCAACAAGCGGCACGAAATGAACACCTGGCAGGATTATATCAGTTACAAAATAGATGTTTCCAAGAAGTTTGATGCCAACTGCAACTTTTTGAAGATCAATTTGTTCTCTCATTGGGGCGAACAGATTCATCGATATGGAGCATTCAAACGTTACTCTGCCAAGAGTCATGAACAAACACATAAAACGAACCTCAAGGATGGTTGGAATGCCTCCAATCACAATCTTGACTACCTGCCACAAGTAATTACCATTAACCGTCATATTCTCTGCTTTGCAATCTGGGTTCACAATCTCCAGGCCCTCGCCCAGTGACGGGAAGAAAGCACAGCCTCCTGCAAGTTCTCTCTTCCGGTGCTGATCTAGCTGCCCCACTGAGCTCCCAGTCCTATGCGAACCAAGAATTCATGGGACCCCAAAACCGTTATGAGGGAAAACATTTTGACACAATGATTAAAGACCCCAGAGCATGACTCAACAATACGCAAGAGACAATGCAGTGGGTTGCAATATACAATGGCACGCAGGTGTGCCTTGAGTATCAGAGTTGTAACAAGTTGTATATATCGGATGAAAAACTGCATGCCATGGAGCTCTGTATTTACCATGGTATTATGGTTCAGGTTGAGGATTTGGAAGGTGAATGCATATCTCAAATGTGTTGGTCCACAGGAAGACAGAGCTCGTGCGGGGGGGACTGAAAGAACAACTAGGTGTGGGTAAAGCAACGACCGGGGAGGTGTTATCACTTATGGCGCGCCACATGGTCATCTCCCATGGCAACTGCAACAACCATTCAAAAACAAACTCCTCAACGAAGATGGAGCTTTTGTTGAGTACTGGTTAGCCCTGGCGCTCACCACAATAACAGATAACTCATGTAACTTGAATTCCGTTTCGAAATTTGTACAAGTAAGAAAACCACCAGCAGCCGTTACTTTGCAAGGTTTCGCAGTGGGAAACATCCTTGGCTGCCTTCACCCTCATTCTAGAGATAGCAACAAGTAGTAAGACAGAAGACAGACAGAACAAGTGATGGATTGTCAATAGCCACATACATCCGGAAACTTGGAATGATGTGTATAATTAGTAAAGGGAGATTTGCATTTTGCGTGCAAGTACAAGGAATGTGAGGAGAGGTTTTCGCAGTATCATCCAACACATTGCAATCCTGATGCACCTGCGTACCCAAAGAACCCCTTCTGACATATGGTCACAGGTGGCCACAACCCCAGAGAGTTCGTTTAAAATAGGTGCCCAACAGAGCGAGAGGAAACAGTGAAACTACGAGCAGGGGGCGATATTGAACGCGACGCGTTTGACGCAGGACACGGAGTAAGCAGCCACCGAGGTGTCGCTGACGGCTCTGACGGAGCGCGTGCACTCTGACGGAGCCATTCCGCCCTGACGGAAAAATGTTTTGCAGATGTACGCAGACTGCTGCCGCACTTGATTTCCATATGATCCGACCTGCAGCAGCGCTCGCACATGCAGTCGGGGCCTGTGATTGTATACTGTTCGACCATGTACCTTGCCGCTTCAGCGATAACCCTTTCCTTGTCTAGTTTCGGGGTTACCTTCATTTGTTTTTCCATACAGAACACCAATGATGCTTACATATCTGAATTCTGCTCCCTCAATCTAAGTAAATGAGGGTTAGAAAACGCATCTCAAGTTTGCAGGCACTCTGACGCCTTCGGTTCCTGCATGGATTCCTTGTCTCATCTACTGTAGCCTTTCAGTAGCTCTGCCCATGTACTTCAGTAACCGAATAGAGTATATCTTGAGTCTCTCGCAGGATTCGTGTATGTCGAAAACAATGAATCTTTTGTCCACCAGCCTTCCTACTTTGATGATGACATCTCAGTACAGTAGTCCCTTCCCCGCTGTTGCACTCCTGTCCATTATTCTTTTCATTGCACACATGGATTGTTACAGTACATTCATGAATTCAGATGTGGGCCGCAACTTACTGCCGAATCAGCATTCTGTTGATCTCTGATACAACTTTTTCGTTCTTCTTGTTTGGCAGGGGGATGCTTTGAACTCATTTTTGAATCAGGCCCACATCTGCTATGTTCGAGCCAATGGTCGGGGCTGGGGCTGGCCTGCCCCTGGTTGCGGCGTTATTCTTGCCATACATTGCAGTCGCCGCTTTTTGCTGGTTGTGCGGTCGGAATATCTCCCAGCCTCTAGTGGGTGTTGGTGTTTGCCTGGTGGTCAATGCCGCTGGCGGGGTGGGGTTCGGGTTGAGGCTGATGTGGAGGCTGAGATTAGAGTCGACACTGCTGGCTCTGCCGGATTTGCTGGTCACTGCTGCGATTTCAGTTGCCATTCGGCGTGCCGGTATTACGCCTCTTGCTCTAGTTGCGTTATTATGTCTGCACCAGCGTGTTTTGTGGCCTCCAGTCCATTATCGGCCACTGGTTTCCTCTGATATGGTGTTGTTTCTGCCAGAATTTTTGTGACCATGTTTGTGATACACTTCCCCAATAGTATGTCCTCCTGATGGTCAACATCCAACATACCCTGTCGCTCTTCCAATCACGATCTCATGCCCAGCCATTGCACATTCTTGTCCACTCTATATGTCACTTGTCCTTTAACCAAGTTCTCAATGGTTCTGTGCTAATTTGTCACCTCACATACCTGCCGCCTGATCGATCTTTTCATTTGTCTTCTACACACCCCCATAGCAATCAATGCCTCCTGAGACTTACATCTATATCATGTCCTGTTGTTGTTATGCATCAGAGGTTTGCTCGTGGTCATGCCTTGTATGATGACACGTTCCTCTCATAACGTGTCGTTGGGCAATTCATTTGTTTTTTTTTGTCATTGTTTTCCAATCTCCCTATCCCTATCTTCCTCGGTCGCTAGCCTCCGGATTGGGCCCACACCAGGCCCCTCTCCAATCACGGCCTCAATCATCACTGCATCTTTGCTTGATGCGTAACGTTCTTCATGTTAGGTCTTCCCTGCTTGGAGTGTCAAACCTCTACTGCGGGTCCAATGTCACTGTAAGTGCTGTTCAAGGGTGAATTCGATGGTATAATTCGGATGCCCATGTCCGCTTATCAATCACAATCGTAGTTGTTTCCTCATTTCGCCAATTCTGGTTTTGCGGTGCCTATCTGATTTTGATGTTGCTTGTTTACGTCTGTGTAATTAATGCGTCCATTCGGTCCCACTCTGGCTCAATTGTGTTTTTCAAGAGGACCAACCAATCAGGTATAACATGTAGTACAAAGGGTTTATATCAGCGGATATGTTTCCCCTTATCTCCTGCTACTTCCAACCCATATTTTCTTCATACCGATGTTACTACATCTCCGATTATGGTGTCCGACCCAGCATCAATCATTGTTCAATGTATTTTCCTAGATCTGTGGGTGAAGGATTCTGTTGTAGAATCTCCAGATTCCGAAGATAGGTCCTAAATCGGGGTCCTAATCTGTGAACATGTCTAGCATCTGTTGCACGCGGTAACAGTTGAGTTGGCTTGTATTAGTGTGGGTGAGGTATTCACAAGTCGGGAAGGATGACGTTTCCGAACAGGTAATGCATGATGTCTATGTTGAACAATGCAAAGGATGTGGGTTGTTGAAGGTTGGTGTGATGAACGAGTTATATCTTTGACCAATACATATCGATAGCTAATACTTTTTAATCATAGTGCTCTTCATCCACAAGCTCATAGTGATAGCTTTCTTTATGGAGGGAATCACTTTCCCAGCTGGTATAGAGGTTGAAATCTGGTTCAGGGTACTAGCACTCTCCTTGTGGAGTGAGGCCGCAAATATCCGGAATATAAAAACACATTTAAGGAGGTTAAGCATCAAGAAAGGTTGACCACTTGGAACGGTTGTAAGATAGCTTCAACAGAGGTCATTCTTTCCTAACAATTTAATGTAAAACTATGTGTAAGGACCCACGCCCGGGTACGGCCTCGTGTAAGAGTATAAGGATAGATACGGTTGCACACGAGGATAAGTGATAAAGTAGTATATTCGGTATAAAGTAAGATAATCGCTAGCGTGCCAAAAGCACTTCGCGAGGTGATTATATATGAAGGACGGTCACCCGGCCTCGGCAGCCAGGTGCGCTTGAGAAGGCCAAGTGTACTTGGGAGCCAAGTGCACCTGGCACCGCCATTAAACTAGGTGCGTCACTCTAGGTTTACTAGTACAAGCAGTATCCTTCCTGCTTTCAGGACTTGCTAGTGATGGAAGTTATAACTTTTACTCAGGATGTGAATGTCACTAAAGATGAAGATTGAACAAAAACATGTTTCGTTTACTTTACGTATAATGTTAAGACTTGTTCTTTTCATCCGATGCTTGCCCCTCTATCCTCAGCGATTCCAGATGGTTTTATATTTCTTTCAACTTGCCCCAACAGTTACTTCCTGTTTCACTTTTCTCTTGAGCTTCCCTACATCACTTATCATTCTTACCCACAGCTTTTACTACCCTTAACACTCCTGCCAGACCTTCAGTATCTTTCCAATCAGATCTTCTACTCAGACCAATCACCATTGCCACTGACATCAGAACTTCAGTCCTCAGGTGTCTGCACCTATCGTATCCTTTTAGTCACATAGGCTCCATTTAAATGGAATTATTTCTATTGTCAGGGACATCAAAGACTATGTTATCGATAATGCAAACTCAGGTGATTTCATATTTACAACCATTTTGGTTTCTTTGTATGATCGGTGGCATGAGCTGAAAGCATATCAATTCAGTAAGCATGTATTATTCCTTATTACACAGTTGGTTAATTAACTAGCAATACATCTAATTTTGTTGTTTGTGATAACCTGAACAAGTGATATCTCTTGAATATAAAATGAGCTACAGGGATTGTGCTTGTTTGATCCCAATACAGCAATTGTGAAGTGATCAAAGATGACCTCGCTTTGGCCGAACACATTGTGGAATATAATTTATGTTGGCAACCAACTGCTGGAAGTTTGTACCATTGGCGAACTGGTTTTGTTCGAGCGAAGCGGATCCTTGCTAAGCCATTCGCCTTCAACCCTACCATTTCGGCCAACAATCTCGAACAAAAATCAGCAAGCGAGTTTGTGTCGTAATTCCTTGATTATGGTCGCAAATTGCAATTTGCATTGCGTTCTTTTGAATGCCCTAAAAATCGAGATACTTAGACACAAAAGAGCTTACTAATTAGAGTTGGAAATTGAATTGTTCGCAAATCGGTTTGTGACAACATCAGCAAAGTCTATCGTCCTGTCAAGAGGTTTCGGAGGATGATATTGAATGATGTACCAAGGAGACCTTCAGGGAGTCCTATGGGACTGGCAAATGCACCCTCATTGTACCCTCTTGTACTCCTGGAAGCCATGATGCTGCTGAGGGAGATTCCCGTATTCCAATACTGTACTTTGTAGTTACATCTGATGCCTTTAAGGGTGTACTGGGAGATTTCCGAAACATTGCCAAGTCGTTTGTGGCTGCTTCTGAGCTCTTTGTGGTGCTCCGGTCAGTTCGAGGATCACTCAGGAGTAGCGGGATCTATTTCTTCATTACCACATCTAAACATGGGGTGTCACCCATTTTCACATGCTCCTGTAGCAACGAATAAATGTTTGGGATTCATCTACTGCAGCCTGCCGCTATAAAGTAAAGAGACATATATCCATGCTGCGCCTCCGCAGCACCTGGACACCACCTTCACAAAAGGAACACCACCCCCATGAAACACGAACACCAAGAAATTCAACCCCTAAGAAATACAACCCACGGAAATCACAACCCACTAAAGAAAAAACACCTGATAAACATAACCCACGAAAAATATGATCCCCAAGCAACATAACCCTCGAGAAATATAATCCTCGAGAAACATAACCTCTGAGAAACATAATCTCTGAGAAACAGATTGTCACTTGAACGCAGCTGCTAGATCCTCTGTTTTCTTCCTTGCTGAATCTGATGCTACATAATGGGTCGAGTGCATGGCAGAGCTTGAAGTTTCTATTTCCATATAGCTGGCCATATATTCAATGATAGGCGACTGGCGACTAGCACAAATGCAATTCCAGTGTCCCCAGCATCACTTATTCAAGGGTATATAAAATGACATTAGGCAAAAATTATAATTTCGAGGGGGCACACGGACAGCTGAATATCTCCGTGCAGTAGTCCTGAGAGGCTTCGTTGTTTGTTCCTTTCACGTAGTCTATCCAGGCGCCGTTGCAACTGTGTCTAATACTTTTCAGGTGACATCAGCTCGTCATTATCATATTCTGAACTGGTGGTGGAACTGTTGTCATGCTATCGGTGTTCATCATCGTGTTCTGTAACATTGTTCAGTTCATTCCGGAGGCCATGAACATTAGTTTCTTACAAATTAGGGATTGATCTGACGTTAGTTGACTGGGAATGCGTAGAGAACCTTTTTGACTAACCGTCCTTACTGAAAGCTCCAAATCTCGATCTTGAGAAGCGGTAAGGTTGGGATGTTGCCAGGCCATAGGTGATGAGAAAATATCTATATGTGATGTGAGAAGAAGGGGTCCGAATAAAGCTCAGGTGCACCTGGGGAACCCCTGTATTATCTTGGAACACTGAAGGTGAAACAGTGGTTCGCATCGAAGAAGACAAATAGTTTATTCCCACTGGAGTCGAGCATCACCTGAGCTGCTTGTCCATTCAGTGAGTTCATCTCGCTATTGACAAGCGGTAAGGTTAGTATGTTGCGATGCCATACGTGATAAGAATAAATCAAAATATAATAAGAGAAGAAGAGGTCTGAATAAAGCCCAGGTGCACATGAAGAACCTCTTGTTCCTTATAGGAAACTGAAGCTGACACAGTGGTTCGCATCAGAGATGACAACCAGTTCATTCCCACTGAAGTTGTGCAGCACCTGATAAGATAATCTGTCCAGTCAGTTCACCTGCAAACAAGATGTTGTGGGTGAAAGCCTGCACCGAATGGTAGATAGGGTAGTGGCTTATGTCCAGGGGGAGCTGTTAGGAATTAAATGGCAGGCAGGCGGGTCAACTTGTAGATGTGCAGAGATGGTACAAAGGGACTCTATGGAATAGAGCAGAACGGACAAAAACATCATGTTATTTTGGTGATTGCCTGGGGGATACTTTAGAGCGTAACTAACTCCCAGTCAGAAGAAACGAGTAACTGTCAGCTGGTATGATGTCGAAGCTATGCATCTATTGTAGCTTTGCATACTCTGGAAGCTTTGGGCTCGAGCTCAGTCTGTTGCAAATGTTTCTATGGGCCCAGTGCACAAATCAAACATTGCTTTTACCGCCTTGGAAGCTGTAAGCGACAGCAGAGCTTAGGCTCAGTGTGTGGTAGATGCAGTGGGGATAGGGTGGAAATTAGGATCAATTGTATTGCTATTTTGAGGACGATCCAACCTGTGCGGTACATGCCTTGGGTGTCTACTTCTGGTTTTGGGCACTCCGGTTTCACTTGAGAGCTGGACCACTGGGCTCCCTCACCCTTGACCACCAGCCGAACTCCATACCACCACGAACAATAATCCCAGATACACCCCAGATAATATCAATGTGATCTGGGGCTATGGAAATGAGACCAAGGAAGACTTTACATTACAACCACACAATACGGTAGCTTTCTTCACGCCGGAGGTTCATAAACCACAGCAGATAAACCAGATCCTGCCCGACTGGAGCGTTGAGGGTAGGGCAGATGGTGAGATGCATAGGTGGCCACTTCAGGTGATATGTGTGCGTGTGGGCGAAAATACGGATGATGGACGCCATGGGTGCTGCCCTACATGTCACAATCCATTGTTCACCTGTTCACCTCAGAACAGGACCTCGCTGTTATATGCTATGATTGTGAGGACTGGCGTCAGACTGTTGCAGCAGCATTCTTATTTCAGTTGATCTCTTCATGTAATACCGGGAGCCTCACCTCAGGTATACCAGTACAAGTAGTATCCTTACTGCTTTCAGGACTTGCTTGCGATGGAAGTTATGAAGATTCGCTCAGGATGTGGAAGTCACTAAAAGATAAGATTCAAGACAAAGAGGTTTGGCTTTCCAATGCGTATATTGTTAAGGCTTGTTCTCCTCGTCAAGCAGTTTGCCCTTCTACCCTTGAAGATTGTAGAGGTCTTAATACCTCTATACTCTCGCTGTAACAATTACTTCTATCTATGTTTTCTCATGAGCTCCTCTACCTAACCTTCCTTTCGCACCAATGCCCTTCCTGTCATTCAGCCCTCTTCAGGACTTGGACATCTTTCCGCTTAGATCTCTACCTTAGACAAATAGAACCCCGACTGACATCAGTCTTTGGTGTTTCTGTGTTCCGGACATATCGTATCCTTTCAATATCTTTGTTTCCGGACGAATGTTATCCTTTCAATTATGAGGGAATTTAGAGACTTTGTCAGCTACACTTCAAACGCAGGTGCTTTCCTATCCAGAGTCTCTCAGCCGTCTTCACATTATCGATGGAATGAGCTGGCAGGGCATCGTACAAGTAACCAACCTGAACTCCTTATCAGCGGTGTGGTTGACTGCATGACATCTCATCTGATTTCGTTGGGTGTGAGTGATATGCTGTGTAGTTTCGATGACATCGAGTGATGGTGCTTGTACTATCCCGATACGGCTATCGTCGAGAGATTGTATATGACTCCGGACTGATGACCTTTGTGATGTACAACTTCAGAGGTGTAACACTTCTGGCCTGGGTTGATAGACCATCACCGCTGCAGTTGGCCGTTATTGTCGGCACACATTTGGAGCATCGTTCAGAGCACCCACAAGAAGTGGATAGCTATTTCAGACTGGCAAAGGAATCAACAACATATGTTGTTACCGTGGAAAAAGTGGAAAGACCTTGCCAATTTGTCCCAGAGATCCGGACATCGACAGACAATGGTTCAGTATGTAATGAAAATAATCTAGTGGATTGGGATATGTACAGGGATGTATATTAAGACAAAACACATAGGAAGGAAAGGTTTCGAGCCACATCTGCCATTTATGCAAACCAATGAGAGAAGTCTCACACAGGTGTGCACTTGAAATGAAGCGGTTGTATATGGACAAAACATTAGTGTAATGAGATCTAGAGATGTCTATTTATACAAATCTCTCATGACAATGCTTGAAGTAGCAATGTGGTGGACCTCCCAGGAAGTGGTAGGAATGCTGTGAGATGCTCCTGAACAATGGTGAAAAGTTCACAGATGCACCCGGAGCTGCCTGGAGTGTGACAGCGCATGGTAAAATAATACGGGAGTGTTTGAGGGCCTCTCGAGCCACAAGAAGGATTCCGGAATATGGGAGCCAGGCCAGAAAGGACATTGCATTTTCCAGATGAAACCGACTAAATTTGACAAAGAACAGATCGAACCCTATCTGTGTCCCTCCTTAGTTCAATCCTTGTTGAACAGATCTGGTTTGTTGACTTGAATATATATAACATGTGGGGTATAAGGCCAACGTATCTAATACCACAATCGGAGCCTAACCTGACCGCGGCGACACCAATCTCGGGCTGCAGCATGCCCATGACACAGATACAAACCCTCGCACAAGAACTGAAAACAAAGACCGCGATATCTAGGGGGTAGGAGACAGTCACACCGCCTAACATTGAGATGCTGCGACTGCCAAGGTAGTAATAGTAGAGGCAACGACAACTGGGTGTTCATTTCTATCACCGGCAATCTCCTCAATCATGTTAGAAAAACCCCTGATTAGAAGATAAAACACAACCATTCCCCTGCTGAAAATGGTGGATGAAAACATCACATCTGTGATTATCCATGTGCTGTTCTTGCTGCAAGGTCCTGCCCAGATCCGAATTTCTGAATCAACAGAAGAATTCCGACAGTACTATAACCGAAATAACGCACTGCAATGCAACAAGAAAGATGGCACTCCTTTACCAAGATGTTATCATCAAGGATGTAAGGCCGGTCCACTAAGGAATAATTGATTATGCCAGGAACGAATTGTTGGGGGGATTGATTGCCAATACTGATCTGCTAGTGAGGTATAACGACCCAGGCACTCGAGCCCAAGACAGGATGAGAGAATAAATTCAGGTGGAAAGGGAAGGAGTTACAGATACTGGATAAGTGAGATGGCTCTTGAATCATTGCTTGGTATGGGAAAGACAGCTGAATTTGGAGACAAAAGCATCAATGGTGGTGATTATTGTAAAGATGACAAATGTAAACCAAACACTAGTCTAGAGAGGGGTCACCTCAGCAGGGATATGGTACAACGTCGAAGTATTGTGGAACGCGGGTCCCAACAGTATGTGTTTGCTCTTCTGAATCAGGGGTCTTATCAAAAGCAAATAAAATTGTCATCCAAGGTATGGTTATTGCTCAAGGCTGCACCAAAGAAGGGAGCATTAGTGCCACTTAGTGGTATGCAGATCTCAGAAAGGAGAACTTTGCAGTGACATACAAGTGAAACGTCGGAACTGCAACCAGAACCACATTGGAACCAGCGGAGGATTTGCAAACAAGACCCAATGTCTCAGAAAGGCTCGAAAAAGTGGAAGTAGAACTCAACTGACTGAGTATCGAATGGGATGATATACAGGTGTTACATAAGTTGCGCTCAGTATTAGACAGCCGAATGATACCTGAGGCAATCAAGGGGAGACTGCGGTTGAGCTGGTAGAAGTGCCCGGTGAGATTTAGGTGCTGTCCGAAGTGAAGGACATGCCCATTGCCGTGACTGTAGGAGTAGCCGAAATGTGGGCTGCCGCTTCCAATTATTAGTCCAATTTAAAACAACTGCGTCAGTCCTTCTGTGTGGACCAAGGTTTCGCTAGGTATGGCAATTAAATGGACAGCTGATGTGATATGTATGCAAGATCAGCTGGATGAAAGAGAAAGAGAAGGAGTCGGAATCAGCCAACCGGGGTACATAATGAGTAAAACACATTGAGTCTGTACAGAAATGTACGAGGGGAGCGGCGTTACAACTGAGAATTGAAAGAACTTTGACAGGAGTGCGAATGACGATGTAATAGTAAGTGATGTCACAACAGAGGTGATAAGATGACAGAAATTATAAATATTTACTACCAAAAAGTGATGCAGACGGGAGACCAGGATGGAAGATATACAGGCAGACTATTATCCATCGGAATAGCAACGGGACAGTGCTTGCACGAATATTGAATGCTCACAGTGAGGGTTGCAAATCTTGGATACAATGTAATGAGGGATACCACGTGCTGACAGGGGATAATAGACCTGCACGTGAAGGAGATCGGCAGTACCTGTGGCTCGACTTACTACTGTGCAGGAGACACCAGTGAGGCCGTATCGATCAGGGATGTAACCCTGCCAAATCGATCAAACATGAATATGACGATCCTATAGGCGATTCATGCCATACAAACCGAACATAAGCTAATTGAATGTGAGCTAAATATGCAGATTAGGAGGTAGCAGATGGAATACAAGTTATAGGGTGGAATCTAGCTTCTATGTTGGACGAAGATATGTAGCCGGCTGTGAAATTTTGAAGAGAACTCAACACGGAAAGAGACATTTTAGATGAAGTGGGATCAACAGGGGATTAATTTGCCCATGAGTCTTAATGAAGCCAGAATAGGCTGAGATGAGTGATTGACATCTGGACAGAGTAGATAAGGATCTGTGCTGGTTTCAACTAATGGTGGAATGGTGGGATTAAGTAGAAGTTAAGCACACTTGAAATATAAAAGAGCAGGTGATTGAGGTCAGAAATAGCAGCTCAGGCGGATAGAGACCTGCAAAGGTCAATTCGGCAGTTATAAATCCGGATTTGGAATAACTATGATCAGAACCTCAGCGGTGGTAAGGGTTGGAGGGCTGCACAGTTGGTCAGCCTCGAGTGTCAGCGACCCTGGCGACCTTCACTGATTGACAAGTAATGCAAGCAAGCTCTATCACCGAAAATGAAAACATGTTCAACTGTTCGACCATGACGCTGATTGACAATGATCTGTGCTACGAACTACTCTCTGGATGACCAGCATATGAATGTGTTACAAAACAAGCATTCAACCCAGCCCTCTTATGGCAGTCGGTCAAGAAGTTATCAGGCACATACAAGTTACCCTTCGGGGCCATACACCTTCTCTTCAAATGGAACACATTGGCATCGAGCTGTGTGAAAGCATCCGAGGGATGTGACGACCCAAATGCCAGAAATAGATGGCTACACAATGATCAAGTGTTATCAAACGATCTCCCTGGTCAACTGCATGCAGAATGTGGTTGAAACCGTTGTTGTCGAAGTGTTGTCACATGTGGCAGCAAGAAGTGAACAAAATAGCGAGAGCCCCCTCTCTAGTATGACAACAAGGTCAGCAATATACGCAGCAGCAATTAAAGTCTACCTCGTGTACACAGTGTGGAGGTAAGCAACATTCATCAGCAAATAATATTTCCGTCCAAGCGGAATGGCTCTGTCAGAGTGGATGTGTTCTGTCAGAGGCGTCAGAGACACCCCTGTGGCGGCGTACTCAGTGCACGGCATCAATGCCACGCGTCGTGTTGCACATTGTCCTCCGATTGTAGTTTCACCGTTTCATCTCTCTTTGTCGGTCGCGTATTTCAAGTGAAGACTCTGGCAATATGGCCAACTGTGACCTTACGTTGGATGGGGTTCTTTGGTACGAGCTTGCATCAGGATTGCAATGTGATGGATGACGCTGCGAAAACCTCTCCTTGCGTGCCTTCTACCTGCACGCAAAATGCAATTGTCTTTTTACTAATTATCCACATCATTCCAAGTTGCCAGATCCACATGGCTATTGACAATCCGTCACTGGTTTCGTCCGTCTCCAGTCTAACTACTAGCAGCTATCTCAGGAATTACCTGAGCCCAGCCTACGATGTTTCCCACACTGAAAACTTGCAAAGCAAAGGCTGCCGGTGCTTTTCTCACTTGTACAAATTTCAAGACGGGAACCAAGTTACCCGAGTTTTTTAGTATTGTTGGGAGCGCCAGGGTTAACCAGTCCTCGATCAAAGCTCTGTCCTCATTTAGGACCTTGATTTTTAAAGGTCGTTGCAGTTGCCATGGGAGAGGACAATTCAGCGTGCCGTAACGCCTCCCCGGGCGTTGCTTTACCCATGCCCAGTTGTACCGTCGGTCCTCTCTGTGCCAGCTCAGGCTTCCTGTGAATTGACACATCTGGGATTTGCATTCACCTTCTAAATCCTCAACCTGAACCTGAATACCATGGTATATACAGAGCTCCATTACGTGCAGTTTTTCATCTGATATATACTTCTTGTTATGGCTCTTTTGCTTGAGAAACTCCTGAGTGTTGTTGTATATTGCCATGCAGTGCATTGGGTCTTGTGTATTGTCAAGCAATGCTCTGAAGTCTTTGATCATAGCATCAGGGTGCTTTCCATCACAGCGGGTTTGGGGTCCCATGAATTCGGGCTTCGCACATGACTGGGACCTCAGGGGGGGAGCCAGATCAGCAACAGAAGAGAGGACATTGCATGCGGCAGCGCTGTTTTCCCAACGCTGAGCGAAGGCTTGTAGGTTGAGCTCTCTGATTTCGAAGCACAGAATGTGACACTGAAAGGTGATTACTTGCAGCATGTAGTTGAAATTGTGATTGGAGGCATTCCAACCGTCCTTTAGGTTCTTTTTATGTGGTTGTTCCTGTCCCTCGGCCGAATACTGTTCCAACTCTCGGTATCGACGAATCTGTTCGAGCCAATGGGACATCAAGTGGATCATCGGCAAGTTGAAGTCGACATCTAACCCCTTGGAAAAATCTATCTCAGGGAGGATATAATTCTGCCAGGCATTCATTTCGTACCGCTTCTTAGACGGCGTCCAGGTTTCAGAATTTGTTTCCTCTTCTACCTTTTTCTTCTTCAGGAATTCCGTTCTCAGGGCATTGGCTTTGGCCTTCACCTTTTTGCCGGCTAGGCCGAGTACAAAATCATCTTTGAATGTGTGAAAACGACCCTAGGCGTCGTCCATGTAGCTCAATGTTGCATCATTGTGAGATTTATATCGAGCGTACATATAGAATTCTAACAATGCCCGTGTGCACTGAATTGTGCGCGTGAATATAGGACACTGAGTGGGGCTTCCGTCTCGTAGAGTCTGGGTTACCACTCCATTCAGGTTCTGGCTCATTTCCTTCATCTTCTTCCCATTGAATTGAGAAACTTCTTCATATGACTTGTTTTTTGGTGTGAGGTCGTGGTAAGCAGGCACGGATAACCAGATTGCACTGTACGTGTCGAGCCGTTTGTGCGACTTCATGAAGTGGAAAATATATTTCTGGAGGTGGTCAAGCATGCGGATCTGCATTGTATAGAGGAGGTCGGGCTTCGGCAGGTCGCGCACAATACAGGGAATATGCCGAAACACATTGTATGCTCGGCGAACGTAACACGACCGGATGTTCGGCATCGGCTGCCTTGGTGTTGGTATCGCTGAGTGTTCTATATAGGTTGTAATCCCCCCGGGGGTGTTGGTGGTCAGGAGGGTCATAATCTCCAAGTTCGTTCTTTGGACACTCGCACCAAAAACAGACATGCCACTCGAGATGATGTAGGTTACTATACTCAAGGCAATAAGCAAGCCATCCTGCTGAAACTGGTTTCCAACGGCTGAAGTTGCCATCTGGACAGAGAACATTGTAATAACCACTCTCGGTGCTGGGATTCTGTTTAAAGGTGAGTGGGTGGAGTACCGGCCGGAGTATCAGGTTCAGGCCCTCGCGGTTTGTTTGTCACTGCTCATCCAGCCGCTGCTCTGGAATATTGGGGTTCTTGAGCGGAATCAGCAGGACACCGACCATTACGACACTGTGCATTCAGGGTGTCTGGCCGATCTTCGAAGATAGATTTCCAATTGAAATATATACAGGCCACTCTTTCTTGTCGTCAGCAAATTTCAAGAGATGTCTTCCGTCAGACTAGAAGATCAAGGGAACAAGTGTATCCCCCACTCTGAGCATTGAGTAAACGTCAATTAGCTTATTATTTTCATTAGCTATTTCTGCTTACCTGTGTCTCCCACCACCAGTCCGCTGTGTGCAATTCGGTATAGAGGTGTTTTGGATGTGTATCGGTGTTAAAGCAACACTGAGGGGTGTAAATGAGATGCTCAGCGTAGGCTGGCTGCTGGATAAACCATCTCATGCTTTCCATTATGTCTCGACTACAGTGATTGATAGGGTGCTGATGATGGTCATTCCATCTCATATTCTCATGGGTGTGTAGTTCCCACTCCCTAGACCATGATTATCTGGCATGCTAGCCACGAGCTACTGGACGTCATCACCGTTTTTGAAGCTTGGGAAACGCAAAGCGGTGTTTTTTTCCTTCAGCATGTTGTCATAGTACTTCTTCATGCCCTTCTTCTTAATCAGACATTGGATATATTTGAACTCTTCATGCGTTCCAAACTGGTAGTAGGGATTGTTTTGTGTGTTTGTCTCAAGGCAAACCTGAACGTTGCATTCCCATGGCACAACAATGTAATCGCTCAGTAGAGTGCCGGCGCCGGGGTATGTTTCTATCGGCGACAGAGGTGGTGGAGGTGGCGGTGGTAGTGATACCGAGTCAGTGATGTTTTCAAGGTGTTTCAGGTAGGGAAACGCGTCCATGTCTTCGACTTAATCTTTGTTCGTGTTGAATTCACGACACTTGGCGGGTTCAACGCGTCTGGGCACAGTGCGAATAGTCAGATTCATCTGGCGTGCAACTTGAAGGTGTTCAGGATGGTGTAATTAAATATGTTTAAGTCGCCAGCTGTCTGAGTTGAACTGCTTTTGGCATGAAAATTCAGGGCAACGGAATGGGATCTTCTCTGGCATTGTGGACGACATGCAAGTAGTGGAGTATACAGAGTAAAAAGGGACGGAATTTGGTGCCGAGATTGGGCAGTCTGGTGTAGGTGTAAGCTCACGATACGTTCGCCAAACGTGATCAATTTTTTGAGCCTAAATACCATCCCAAGCAGGTTCCTTGCCTGCCAGGAGTTGCATCAACATTGCATGTGTGACCTGCCATAATACTATGAATAAAATAGAACTGATACAAAACTCGTAAGCAAAATAAAGCGTCAGCAATTCAAACACCTCACAATGCATGTAATGATCAATGCCTGAGATAAATAGATTAGAATAAAGGAAACGAACAAGCCCACAATCCAACCCCCAACCCAAATGAGCCGGAAAATAAAAAACCCTAAGCGAACAAAACACTTCCACACATACCTGAATCAGTGCCTGAGAAGAATAAATTACAGCAAAGGAAACTCACAAGACAAGATCCTGATCCTAACCTGAACGCAACACCCATCGCTTCCTCTGCAACGCGAGGACTGGTTTACTCGTCAACTACTGAGCCATCCGGGCACGGCTCGGCGAGACGCACATTGGGGAGACTGTCACCACCTGCCGATACGCCGAACAGCTGCTGATCCAGTTTGACATCGGAGATATTTCCAGCTGCCTCAGCTCCTCGCAGAGGTAGCGACGCCTGTCGAGGTTTTTGCATCGTCACAATCCCCAAATACTCCAGCCCAACAAGGAGATAAGTCTCCGGATATCATGGACGTGGGTGAGGATCCGGGGAGTGTGGCTGTGGGGCAGGCGCCGGACTTTGTGGCCGTGGGGTATGCTGGCACATCTCCTGGCTTTGCTCAGGTAGAACGATTGGCTGATTGACTACATAGTATCTATATCAGCTGCGAATGAATTTACCATCTCTCCCTGGCAAATCGTCCAAGGTTCTTCGCCATCATTCTAATTCTCATCCTCCTCCTCTTGATCCTCATCCTCCTCCTCACCATCCTCCTCCTGCTCATTCTCCTCCTGCTCCTCATTCTCCTCCTTCATATCTTCCTCCTCTTCATATTCCTCCTCTTCTTCAAGACCGTCCCTATCCATATCCACATCGCCGTCTAAATTTAATCAGTACGGTGGGTCCACATCATACTCCAGGTTCAAACCACATCAGAACCTGAGTCTCATTCGCTGAGCGCAGATTCAGTATCTTGATCTTAGGTAATTGACACCGTAGGCTATGCTTCCATCTCTAAATATACCCACTATAGTTCGCCCTCTGTGTCTAAGTCTACCTCATACAATTCCTTCCGCAAATGCAAGGCATCAGCATGAGAGATATTATCTCTGCTGGATCTTTTCGGCTGCCCATTCCCCTGGCTCCCTGTAGCCTTTCCACCGCTCTGAGAGCTGTCTCCCCCTGGGGTATGTTTAACAATACCTTTCCCTTTCCCCTTCCCGTTCCCCTTCCCCTCCCCTTCCTCGATTGCCTTCCCCATCCCCTTGCCTTCCTCCTTTCCCTCCCTGCGTCCCCTTCCCTTTCCCGGTCCCTTTCTCACCTCTGCTCGTCGCTCCGGGATCCGCCCAGTGCTTGTTTTCATCATCACCAACGTCCATTAGCTCATTCTAATTGTGTGGCCTGACGGCCAGGAAGTCGCAACGGTTGTACTTCCGGCAGCTTCGCGGCTCGATATTTGCCTTGAGATCATCGCTACCGTGCCAAGCGAAACGCTGGCCGGTGTGTTTAACCATTCCCGAGCTGGTTGTCTGCAGATTGGAGCGATCGACTTGATCCCTGAGGGCACGGGGGTTGTCCCACCTCCAATTGTTCATTTGGTTGCGGGATTTGTCTGTTAGGGGTTTTCCCTTAGCAGGTGTACGAGGTACGAAGGATGTCCATGGCAATCTGCGTTCGGTCACCTGTCGCTATGGTTGACCGATGTCACACCCACAGTTATCCCATCCTTTGAGCGACGAAGTCCTACGCCACATACAAGCCTATCCAAACCGAGCCCTGGCAAAGCGGAATGATTAACCTGCGCGTGGGTAGTACACCTTCTCGTTCGAACAGCAATAGTCACGACACTTAGCTGGCAAAGGCATCAGTCTCGAACACTTAGGGAGGTATGCTATTATACGCCTAGGCCCCCGAAAGTTAGAGACGTCATGAGTTGCCAACGCACTATCACGCCATTGCGGGAACTTACGGATCAGCCGTGCATGATAGTTTCGACAGAACTACCTTACATTATCAGCAATATGGGACAGCCAGCCAGAGCGGGGTTCACCTCTACACTCTCCGGCAGGCACACGTCAGAGCTCGAGAAGCAGGACTTTGCTATGGGGATAACCATACAGTCTAGGGACTCCATATGTTAACTGCGCCCCGGTAGTTAAATCTACCGGTTGAGAGCTTGTGTGTGGGTCTACTTCCCGAGTAACGGCATTTCTCAGGAGGTCTTGTCCGACATAAGCTGCAGCCCTGCAATGGGAGTAAAAGTCAGCGAGATGGGAGGTGCGATAAGTGGCATAGCAGCGGCTTGTCGCCGACGCACATCTATGAGGGCAAACTGATCCCTGCAAGCCACTATCCGATTTAATATTCAGTTGAGAGATCTAAGAGAAAGTGATGGTTCGATGAACGCATCAGCTGTCGTTGCCGAAAACCTGTTTTCTGCGTAAACATACAGACCAGAAGAAAAGCAAAAGGGCTTAGAGGCTACGTGGCAAAATCTGGCGGCATGAGGATAAATTAATGGGATGCCTCGCACTTTAGAAAGTGCCGAGCATCAAATGGAAAAGTAGTGCAACCTACCGAGATCGAGTAACCAGCCTAACGATGGGAGGCCATAGATATCTTAGTACAAACGCTGAAGTCATAGATAGTATACGAGTAACTCGCTCTATAAAAGAACCTCCTTTGCACCCGCAAAGTAAAACATCAAGCTCTGGCAGCAATCCACAGTCAGAACACACCAGCGGACACGACACTAAAATATTATTGTTGTTTTCTACTTCAAGAATATTTACTCCAACAATATACTTTATGAATTTTCAAAATCTTGACTCTATTGTTCTTTACGCTCACGTACTTTACGTTCGAGCCATTACTCTATACGACTTCCGTATTGCGAGTATCTTTCTTCACACGTATGATATTCAATACGAATATTTTCAGTGGTTTTATACCCGAGATCTTCCCTCCGAATATTACAATCTCCCCGTTGAGGATTACGAGTATCAATCCGACTACGATGACTCTGAAGAATACCTTCAGGATACCTACGACTTCTAAGGAAGTAGGCCGACATACTTTAGGAATAAGTATTCCCGTAACAGTATAATATTTTGGACACGTCTATAAGTGTTTATAACTACACGTTGCATCGTTTGCGATCACAGAGCCTGCTGAGGAATAACAATCCAAGGTCACCCAGAGGGACCTACACTACAACATTATTGCGCAGAGCACTGCACGCAAGGCTGCAACGGAAACTGTATAACCTGCAGTTTCTTTTTAAGAATTCGACAACCTCAGACAACGCAATTACCCACAGGACCGTACACTTTTCCCTCTTGACAGCTTGACAATGGCCAGTCACAGGCGTCGTCTAACCTTTGGAGCGGGCCAATTAACACCAGTGTCATCTGGAGTCGGCAAATCCAAGCAGCCCTTGAAACCCTTACCAGGATGGGCGAAGAGACTGCAAGATCAGTACGAGAAGTCGAAGAAGCAATACTTGGACTCCAGGCCACAGGACAGCGAGGATACGGAAATGACCGACTCAGCACAAGCCCACATCGGTCGTTTGGATCAAGAAATGCAACGCCTAATCGAGGCATGCAACAGCGAGAAGGAAGCCATCGAGGAGGAATTCGAAGACGTTCGACTAGGTTGTCAACTCTTCAGCCAACAAGTGGAAACAGACAGGGTTCTAGGACAACGAATCCTAGATGGACACGAGGAACAAATACAGGTACTAAACGCAGTACTGAGGGAAACGAGGACCGGAATGGACGGCCTAGAACAACAGAATGCTTGGGTTGTTAAGGAAGCCTCGGAGGAATTTAGAATTTTACGAGGAAGGATTGAATGGTGTAAAAGACAGATCAGGACACTAACATCAAGGGTGTTAGCCTGGTTGGCATCGTTCAAAATCTACCAGGATAAGGTTAATAAGATAGAAAAAGTACTCAAGGAGGGGACACCAACGTGGACGGATATCAAAATCTTGGAAGCGAAGTTCGAAAAGCTTCAGAAGGATCACACGGGGCTTACATCTGCTTTTGAGAAAGCAAAGGTTTCGGCATCCACTCCAGTCCATGCAGATCGCAGGCGACAGATCGCGCAATGGCAACAACAGACGGAGGAGCGCAATTGGAGTATCTCACCCATTGATGACTCTGATGTCGCAAACATCTTCGGCCTTCCCGGAGGATCAGGAACGGATATTGGTATAGAAGATGCACCACTCCCCGAAGCCACATCAGCACCAGGAGGATAAGGAGAAGCTCCGCCACCAGAGGGCACGGGGATGGATCCGCCTCCACCTCCACCACCGGGATCTTCAAACGCGTCTAGGCAAGGGTCACAACTGGGACAGAGACCTAGCAATACTCACCGCCCAGAAAGACAACGAGACTCAAGGCTAGAGTTGTCAGACCCAGCAAAGTTTAAGGGAAAGGCGTCCGAAGATTTGGATGTGTGGTGGATGAGTATGGAGGCATTTATTGGTGATCAGCCTCACTTGTTCACTCGCCCGGGTCTCAAGATACAGTACGTACGTGGACGGTTGGAAGACTATGCTTTGGCCTAGCATATGCAATGGGAAGCGGAGGCCCAAGCAGGAAAACACACGCGGAGTTGGTCAATATACAGATCCGCTATTAACGCCCGTTTCCACAATGAACACCAACAGGAAACGGCTTATAAAGCTATGACGGAGCTCAAATACGGAGCTAACGTTCAAGACATGATCACAGAGTTTGATACTTTGAATGCCAAGGCCAAGATTACAGGAGTGGCATATCGGACCATGCTCTTGAGCAAAATACCGTCCCAAGTCTTTAAGCAGCTCAGTCTCAACAATCCGGCAGATAAGACAGACGACGAACTACGAGAAATCATTATCAATGCCGGAAAGAATGTTGAGGTTTGGCAAGCGACGGAAAAGAATTTCGGGTTTATGGGGAAGTGTCGAAGCTCTGATAATATGTCCGGCCGAATCAACAAAGATCGGGAAAAGATTCAAAAGCCCAGGGGTTTTGGATACGGATTCCAAAGACAACGACAACGTTTTGAGCAAAAGCGGGGGTAAAGACGAACAGACACACGGGGATCATCTAAACCTAACCCTTTTATTAATGCTGATGGTAAAAAGTTTCGTCAGCTAACGGAAGGAATCGACAATTCGGAACTGGCACGATGCAGAGCAGAAAAAGAATGTCAACGCTTCGCGTGGCGCGCCGATAGAAAGGGGAACCACAACACTATGCAATGCATTCGGCACATTAAATTGTCAAAAGGAACCGCTGAATTTGGCCACCCGAAGGCATATCAAAAGATGAAGTTCGGGGCATACGACCAGTTGGATGATGGAGGAGACAATTATGTGGTTGGAGACGCGGTGGAAGTTAAGGAAACTTCACACGGAGAAATACCATCCGGTTTGGAATCCGTTGAGAGCGAAGGACAGGAGGAATCGGATATGGCCGACAATTGGTTGGAGCAACAGGAAAGCTCAGATTAATGGTAAGTATCGAGTGAAGGATATGTTGATTAGGCGGGAGAAAGCCTTTATTATTTTACGATCCAGTCGGTACCATGAGGATTCCGGTAGGGATGAAACTGCTGGCAGTAGTACCGCGACACCAACACCCCCAGAAAGAACTTAACAATGACACCATACGATACAAATAATCACGGACGCATCAACTCTTTCGACTTAGCAGGAGTACCTTGTTCACTTGCAGAACCAGAACCTCTCAACGCGTTCAGAAGCATTGACGCCATACTCAACGAACCAGAAGAACCACTCAAATCGTTCTTTTGGAACCAACCTGATTCACCATAACCTTGGAACCTTTATTGGACAGAGGCAGCGCGACACGGGGGAGGTCTCGCTATAGACGACCCTGTGTTCGGAGATTCTTGGACCAAATACAAGGGTATGCACGTTGGTTGCGAAGAGTGGTATACCTGCTACTGCGAACATAACTGCGGAGGTACTCATACTACAATTGGTCAAGCACTGGACACCTTACCGACTATATACGAAGTCGAAGAACACTACCCAGAAGACGTCCAGACAGAAGAACCAGTGTTATTTGAGGAGCTTCTAAACGAAGAACCCTACTACGAGTGGTAGAACGACACTACCCCCAACGACCCGTTGTGGCTGAGCCATTGTCGAAAGGATGGCTACCAAACGAAAGCACTCCCCCTCAGAAGAGGAACCACCAACAAAGAAACAAAACACCTCCAAAGATTTTGTTTATTACGAAACCAAACACGTACATTAGATCCCCAAAACCAGAATTGGAGAACGACCCGTATACCGGTTCTTTGTGGATGACATGGACAGCGATGGAAAAATACAGCAGTTTCTAGTCCGAGCCATGCTGGATTTGAGATCAACATCTTTCACCATATCGCCGCAATGTGCTAAGGTGTTTAAGGTTCCGGTTGTTAGGAGAAAGAAGAACATCAACGTAAAGGATTTTAGCGGTAAGTCAGTTGGTTTGCCAAATGTGAATACTATACTCCTGGGTTAAGCTTTTGGAAATCATCGCACTCTCGAAACGTTTCAGGTAGTGCCGATGCACGCTGACTATGACGTTCTAATAACGGCATGGTATCTGAAACAACACAAAGCACAGGGCGCTACATATGGTTGTTTACATTTTACGGAATGTGAACAAAAATGTTACAATCACGGACATCTTCACACAGATTGGAAGATCACTTATGACGATCGTATCGCCGCACATATAGATGCAATCAATATCGGTGCCTTATGCTTTGAAGCAACAAGCATATTGGCGGAAATATTTCCAGAACAGTACCATAAATGGATGCTACTGTTCGACCCTCACGAAGCTGAAAAGCTACCTCTTCACGGCCCACACGATCACGAAATTCACTTGAAAGTAC
>MU122406.1:12849-50595 GCA_014904905.1 Wilcoxina mikolae CBS 423.85 | reverse complement strand
TAACCCTAACCCTAACCCTAACCCTAACCCTAACCCTAACCCTAACCCTAACCCTAACCCTAACCCTAACCCTAACCCTAACCCTAACCCTAACCAGTTGCGGTATCTAAACAGCAAATTGGCGATAAGGTCGTACTCACAAAATGAACAAGTATGCTTCCGCTCCGGTGCATCAAGACATCCATGCTCCGATTTCCATGCCTTCGACTTCTGAATTCGCAAAACTAGTGGGTTTGCACATTCCATGCCCTTCTGAGCCTACCTGTAGGGTGCACACCCTAAAATCTAGCCTGATACAGTTAATTGCCCGTAATGGTGGTGACTTAAATCGGTTATCGTCGTGGCTTCGTTCAGTTCTCTCGCAATTAAAGACCAATTGCAGAGCATATTCATTCATTGATATATCTAATTCGTAAGAATTCTGTACGAGGTCATAGTCATCATGTAATTAGGTGCATCCGAGCTCTCGGCACTGAAGCTCAAACACGATAGCCTTCTCATACCTCCATTGAGGATTGTACCCGGTTCACATTTGCGTAGCTTGACATCGCTAATTTATCCGGCTTTCAGCTGCTAGCACTGGGTGCAGTTGATTCCATTGATATCGTCGGTTGCAGCCGATTGTGCTTTTGATGCATTGGGTGGTACTTCCGATTCAGTGATGAAGACTAGTAGAGTAGCCATTGATTCGCAGTCGCTGACGTACTTCCTCCTGAACACATTGTGGTGGGAAAATCGTTTCCACTCCTAAACACACAAAAAGGGAGTAGATTCACTGGCAGATTAGGAGTTGTTGAGGCTCTTCATCTCGCCATCGCCAGGGGTTCACACTTTATATGGACGCGTGTAACACTCATCCAATCATGCATCTCATCTCTTTCCTTCTTCTCTCTTTTTGTTTCTTAGTTAAATGCCATTCAAATATTATCTCGCTGGGGCTACTCCCTCCCAACGCTCCCCATAAAGAAATCGCACTTTTGCTGCCTCCTATTGGTCACTGCCATGCGAGAATTCTTTTCACAGGTTTTCTCCCACAACATCTATCGTAGGCCAAGAGAAATCCCTAGAGACTAACACTGCAGTTTTAAGAGCTCCAAAATAATCAGCTCGAGTTTGTAATGAAAGAGACTTATCACATTACCGCAGAGAGCATCGTCCGCAGGAACATATATCTTCTCCTCGTTGGTCTGATCACCAGCAACGACACTCCATTGGTTCTCGTCTTCGGCTTTGGCTTAGGCTTTGGCTGTGGCTTTGGCTGTGGCCATTGGGTTATCCACTAGCTTACCCGAGATATCAACTGCCAATGGGTCAGCAGCCTGGGCCATCTTTATCGCTGGTAGGAGGTGATCGTAGGGTTCAACTATCAGGGTCACCAAGAGCCGTCTGACAGGCTTGTCGTAGCCGATCTCATAATCAGGCAGTCTCGACGGCCATCGGCGGGGGATTGTTTGTGCCTTTCAGGTGCTCAATAGTGAAGTCGTACACCGATAAGATCTCATGGACTTCCAGCGCTTGATAGTGAAGTCATAGGCGTGGCCAAGTACTCCTGCCAGCCAAGTACACTTATGAGGCCAGGTGAACTTGATGTCTCCATGATGATAGGTTATCGTTCCAACACTTCTGTTTCGGAATTTTGTCGTAGTAGCAGTTTCTCGGATTCCGGAACGGTCATTCCCCTCTTTTTGACATCGGTGCTCCATCAACGACTAAATGCGGTGTCGATTGTTATCGTTTTTCTCGTTGATAAGATAGTTTCGAGAGCCATTGGGGCATCGTAATCCTGTATCTGCATTCAATTGCAACTCTCGCAGAATCTCTTATAAAATAAGTTTTTCTTAAAGAAAAGCATTGACTTAAAATGTAACCTTGTATCGCCATATCAGCAAGAAGATTTGTTATTCGTCACAAGAGTGGGAACGATTGCACTCGGCATTCGAGAGATCTGCATTCTGTTGTCCCGTGGCTCAATAAGTGCCATCCCCCAGCGCAATTTGTCATCGCTGCCAACATGGTCAAGCATCTTCGAGATCAATGGAAAGTGATACCAATTCTTTATTGTGCTCGTGTTGAGAGCCCGGTAGTCAACTTCAGAATTTCAATTCGCCGTCATACTTGTTTGCATAAAGTATTGGCGTCGCTGCCGGTGGTGACCGCTGGATAATACCATTGGCCAGGTTTATCTCGATATAGGCCTTTAGAGTTCTTGACTCAATCTCCGACAGGTAATAGATTCACCCATATCGTAGCATGTGCCCGGGGTCGATCGCATGGTCAATTGACCAGTGTGGTGGCAGCATCTCTCAACAGCCAAGTCACTCGTCCAGTCCCAGAAGCCCCGGGACCCTCCTGAGGTAGCGGATGTTGATCTTGAATGACGTACTCTGCAGACCGTCCAGGAGTCCTCCAAGACCGGCAAATGCAGCCTCAGCGCACTCCCTTGTTCTCCCGGATGACTTGAAGCAGCTTCAGGAAATTCCTGTATCGCAGTTGTGTACTCAGTAGCCACTTCTGATGCCTCTAAGGGTGGTTCGGGAGATTCCTGTATCACAATAGTGTACTCCGTAGCCACTTCGGATACCTCTAAGGGAGCTGCGAGAGATTCTGGAAGTGCAATAGTGTACTCCGTAGCGACTTCTGATGCCTCTAAGGGTGCTCCAGGAGATTCTTGAAGCGCAGCAAAGTCCTCTGTGGCCGCTTCTGAGCTCTCTGTGGAGTTCTGATACGTTCTAGGATCACTCAGGAGCACCAGGATCTATTTCTTCATTTGCAGATAGAATCATAGTATCAAACATTTTCAGATGCGCCTATAGCATCGTATTTATCTACTACAGCCTGCCGCTATCAACTAGTAAAATGACATATATCCACAATGCGCCCCAGCAGCACCTCAACATGACCTTGACAAAAGAAACACAACTCCCGACAAACACAACCCCTGAGAAATGCAACCCCTGACAAACTCAGCACCCGAGAACCACAACGCACGAGAAATACAAAACCGGGAAAGCACAACACCCAACAAACCCAAACCCTGAGAAACACAAACCCTGAGAAACATAACCCCCGAGAAATACAACCCCCGAGAAACAGACTCTCAGTTGAACACAGCTGCCATGTCCTGCATTTCCTGCTCTGCTGCATCTGGTGCTACATAACGGATCGAGTGCTCGGCAGAGCTTGCAATTCTTGCATCCATTTAGCTGCCCAGATACTCAATGATGGCCGCCTGGCCACCAGGACAAATAGAATTCCAGTGTCTCCGTCATCTCTCGTACAAGGCTTTATCAAATGTTAGTAGGCGTTAATTATAGGATCAAGGGGGCACACTGACGGCTGAATATCTCAATGCAGAAGTCCTGACAGGGTTCGCTCTTCTTTCCTTTCTCATTGTCCATCAAGAGGCAGTTGAGTGCAGTCGCAGCCAAGCAAATCAATTGGGGAGTTACTTGCTTGCCCCAATATTTGTTGCAATGCTCTGGTCTGCCAAGGTAGGTGTTGGTAGGGAAGAAGTATGCAAAGATTAGCATGGCAGGCTCGCTTCTCGCAAACCACTGGACTTCCTGCATACCGTTTGCGAGATCTTCCCATTTCCCAATCCAAGAGTCATCATTCAGCAAAGCGGCAACCTCCTGTTGACATAGAAGCTTCTCTTCTATCTTCAACAGGTACAGTGAAGTCACCATAAGCCTCGCTGTAGTGACTGGTCGACCTCACATACCACTGATTTTCCCCCGCAACTGTATTGCATTGTTAATTAGTATTATCAAACTTTGAAACCCGGATAATACTTAGGAAACTCACAATTCCACATGTCAGAGTATCGATGTGCTCACTGGGTCCACCGGATTGCTTCCACACGTATTGCGTGCTGTTGAGTACGCCAACAGCTCTCTGCTGGACGGTCTTGGCAGCAAGAGCTTCATCCCATGCCTTATCACAAATGTCCAATTCGTCCTCTTAAGAGGCCGGGCAGGGGTTTTCAGTATACACAACAGATCTCAAGAAGTCCTTTGCTAAATCAAAAGCTTCTTTGTTATGGAGTGGCACCTTGCTATCCTTGTTGCTCTTCGTCGCTGACACACCTTCAATAGGTAGAGGGGCAGCTGAGGAATCCTGACTCCTTGCAGGGAGCCATTGGGTATGGTTCACGGGAACGAGGAATGTTGTATCTTGGCTAGGAGATCGAGGTGGAGTACCTTGAGGTGATTGTGAACACTTTGACAACCGAGAACAGTCTCCATCGGTGCTCCTGAGGTTTGATTTGGATTTCGTTCCTTGGAGACGGTCAGTCGCCTGGACGGTATCCGAGCGAGTCCTTTTCGGGCTTTTTGAACCTGTTTTGCGACTGCGTCTATTCCGTTCATGAGTTGACATTAGCTCATCATCCCCATAGTCCGAACCGGTGGTGGGATTGTTGTCATCCTCTCGGTGTTCATCATCGTCTTCTTCGACATCGTGCAGTTCATTCCTGTCGCCCTGAAGGTTAGCTTTTTACAAATTATGGATTCATCTGGCCTTACATGTCTGGGAATGCGGAGATAACCTTTTTGTCTGGCCGTCCTTGCTGAGCTCTCCAAATCTCGCTCTTGAGAAGCGGTAAGGTTAGGATGTTGCGAGGCCATAGGTGATGATAATATATCTAAATGTGATTTGAAAAGAAGTGGTCTGAATAAAGCTCAGGTGTACCTGGTGAACTTCTTTTTTCTTATACGAAACGGAAGGTGACACAGTGGTTCGCATTGAAGACGACAACCTGTTCTTTCTCACTGAAGTTGAGGAGCACCTCAGCTGCCAATCTGTAGACTGAGTTCAGGGATCTTTTAGTGAGACGAACAGGTATTCGGGCTTCAGGACTGCTTACCGTTGTGAGGTGGATAGATTCAGACTCCGACGTAGTTGAGCTAGACGTAAGCCCATGCTCTGCATCAGAGTTTTCGGGAGTACCTAAGCTGCAGATATCTGCAATGTTGGCTGTTATCATAGCCGACCAACCACACTGATTGGTCTGACACGCGAGAGCTACCAGTGTTCTTTTCGTTTGGATACCGGTGCTTCGCATTCCGTTTTGGCTTCAATATTGCCCCTGGCAATATCTCGCCTTCAATGGACCTTGAATGTGTCAAATACCCTGCCATATGAGTAACTGCACTTGAACAATTTACGCTTTCGTTTTCGTTCTCGTTGCACGTTAGCACTGGATTTTGTGGTGCTGTTGTGCGAGAAAACCGGTGAAAAGGATTCTCACATGGTAGCGACCAATAGGAAGCTGGAAAAGTGCGGCTTAGTTCGAGGAGCATTGGGAGAGAGTAGCCCCAGCGAGATGATGATGCTTGATTGGCTCTAAACTAAGAAACAAAAAGAGAGAAGGAGCAAAGAGATGAGATAATGATTGGATGCGTGTCGCGCACGTCCATATAAAGTCTGAACCCTTGGCCATGGCGTGATGCAGAGCCTCAACAACCCTAACCAACCAGCGAGTCCACTCTGTTCGTTGGTTTGGTATTGGGAGCGATGTTCCCACTGCACCGTGATCAGTTGCCAGTAGCTTGTCATGTTCGAGCACGCGCAGCACAATGTCGACAGACTCAGTTCGACTAACCAGAGCTCTAATAGGCGAACCGGATTGAATCATCTAAGTTAGCGGTCGACAGTCCTCACCATCAATCTGCAGGAAGTGCTGCTTCAGAATCCCGCTGCCACCGTGATCGTACTAGTCAAAGTCACATTCCGTGTCATGGGACAGCATTGGAATCCAATATGCACCCCATGGGCAGTTACCATTGCTCAAATTGGAAACGCGCAGCGATCGAACTTATGCAGTACTGCGCCGCAGCTATATGCAATCTCAAGCTGAATGCCCATAGTATCTTCTGTAGTGTGCTTTGTATCTATCCAGATACAATCAGTTCACATGCAGACAAGATCCGGTGGGGGAATACGTTCACCGAATGGTAGAGAGAATAGGGGCTTTAGTCCAGGTGGAGCTGTGATGATTCGAATTGCAGGCAGGCAGGTTAAGCTGTAGGTGTGCAGAGATGATGAAAAGGAACGAGATGGAATGGAGCAGAAGGAACAAAAACATCATATTATGTCGGCGGTTGCCAGGGGAATGCTCCACGGCACACCTAACTCCTATTCGGAAACATCGAGTGACTATCACCTGGTGTAATGGCGGCCGGCCTATGGCAGTGTAACGATCCGTCCGCTCAGTATATAGTCAGCTCATGCGAGTGCTCTTGCACACCATCGATAACCTTACCATTGAACTTGAACCCAGTCTACTATATTCAGTTATCCCCATTTGCAACCGTATCTACTGTTAGACTCATATATGAGGTCGTACACTGACGTACGTCCTTACAGCTGGTATGATGTCGAACCTAAGCATCTATTCTCACTTGATCATTGCATACTCTGGAAGCTTTGAGCAGGAACTCAGTCTGTCGCGAAAGCTTGGGCGGGCCGAGTGTACATATGAAACATTGCTAGTATCGCTTTGGAAGCTAAAAGCGTCGGCAGAGCTTAGTCTCGGTGTGTGTTAGATGTACCGGGGATAGGGTGGGAAATTAGGATTGAATGTATTGCTATTTCGAGCACGATGTGAACTGTGTGGTCAGTGCCTTCCATTTCTATTTCTGGTTTTGGGCAAGCAAGTTTCACCTGACAGCTCGACTACTAGGCTCTCTCACCCTTGCCCACCACCATCAGTAATTCGTCACAACTGCATTCTGTTTATCACGTGATATCAAGTGGATATATACCGTAACCCAAAGCCATCGAATCTCTAACATCTAGACCTACTCACATATGAGAGATAATAGAGATTCCGAACATCAAGCCAATTTTCAAGAAGAATCCCAGTCACAGCCGAAAAAATACCCCCATCCGAACTCCGTACAACCACAAAGAATACTCCCAGATTCACCCCAAAAAATCTAAAAAACATTCTAAATGACCCATCAATCAAATCCCAATCTCCAGCGCACCTGGATCTTTCAACCACAAAGAATACACCCAGATGTACCCCAGCAAATCAAAAAAACATTCAAAACAACCCATCAATGAAAACCCAAAACCAAGCACAGCTACAAATACCCGAGCAGCTATTCCAATTGCGACAACATCCCAGCCTGAATAGCATTCTCCCAATGCGTGTTTTTGGAACGTTGTAGATGTCCTCCTTGCTTATCATCCGACCATTCATCAGTCCATGCACAACACATAGCTGAGTAGTACCATTGATGATATGGAGTGCAGTCACTTTATCATCGAAGCTGTTTGGACCAGTGTTGACAAGCCAGGCATAAGGCTTACGCATCTGACCCAGTCGAACAATACGTCCAAAAGCTTGCCGCTGCTGTTTGAGAATCCAAGGCTTCTGACAAATCACTGCATGATTGGCAGCCACGAGGTTGAGCCCAGTGCCCCCAATCTTGGTGGTGGTACTGAAGTGGGAGCACCACGGCAAATTCTGGAAATTGCTTCTAACTTCGCTGGGCCTGTTGGCAGAATCTTCGGAGACCATGCGAATGACCTGGATGTCTTGGTTGAGTTGGCCATGAACCCACCATGCCAGATGGAGAACCTGCCCGGGCAAAGGACTCAAAAGTACAGCCTTCTGAGAAAGCGGTAAAAGGACAGGAGAGTCTGTACTAGGCTGGTCATCCATCTCAGGAACAGTTGCCAAACTGCTGATCAACTTAGGGAGGAATGATTCTCGGAGCCATCTGAAAATTGGTACGTCCACAAAACTGCTGGCATCCCACTCTTCCTTCCAACCACCATCGCCAAAACAATCACCTTCTTGCTCCAACGGTAGCGAAAAGCAAGGAAGCTGCCAGTGATGAATCCGCCAGGTGACCCCATGCTCGCCTTCAAGCTTCTGACTCTTGAGTCGGGTGACAACAACACCAAGCTGCTTCTGTTCTTCCTGAGACCACTCAAGTACGCCTGGATGGATATCTTCCCATAGGATGTTAACCAGGGTTGCACCTGAAGCCAGCCGCGACTCTGTCCATCCGCGGATTTTCCAACGGTGAGCGACTTCAGTCATTCCAGAAGCAGCTTCCTGCTGAGCTTCCGAGGAACTTCCCACGGCCACGGCGATTTGAAGGGCAGTGATCGCCGTTAACATAGCCTTCGGACCATGTTCTTCTACTGCTGGCCGATTCTCAGGCGCATCTGGAATTGTGAACAGCCATCGAGTTGTGTTTCCCGAGTCCTTCAGTGAGTGGTTGTCCGGCGTTGTGGTACCTTGCACTTTGGAACCAATTTGCGCTTCACATACAACGGATCAACACTTGGACTTCGGATCTTTGGATCGGTGTGCCACATCTCGATTCCTACAACCACTGGCAGTTCGTAACTTGGCGAACTGTGTCGTTCTCATTTCTTTGCACCCGGATCGTGCACGTATCGTAGGTGATCACATTGATGTCCCACCGTCTCTCAGGATGTTCCACACACAAGTTGAGGTATGCAAGAGTCAGGACACCAGCATCGTCTGCGCAGAGATCATGTACCGAAAATGGAGTACTGTTCAAGATGGTATTGATTGCACCGATGAATATCGCCCGAACACTTGGGAGCTCCAAACAGAGTACCGGATTCCATGGCCAGAGGTCAGTGGTCTGCCTATCATCAAGCAACTGGAGAAGACGAGGAGGAACAGGGTTAGGGTGAGTACAAGTGTACCATTGCTTCTGGACAGCGCTGATGGTTGAGAAGCCCGTTTCCACCGCCGGACACAATCTGCCAAGAGAGAGGTTAAAGAGTACCGGTAGTTGTGTCTGATCATGATTTGTCACATCCTCTCTAATTGACTTGGCATAAAGAGCCACAGCCAAGATGGTGAACGTCATCCCAAGTCCCATTTCATCAGCCAGGTATATCCCAGGAAGGTCCACATCGAATATTCATCTCCCCACCTTAAACCAAATCGCCCAGATCTGACGTGCAAGAAATGTTACTTCTGGAAATCACTTCAAAGTGTACTTTGGTCCTCGAATGGCATCCGCAGATAATTATACACATGGCACAGCACCGAGTAATGCAACTGCTTCTTCAACACACTCGTGCTCGAAGGGATTGTTGATAGTCGCCATGAGAGCATCATCCAAAACTTGCCCTGGTTCGTCACCTTATGGCTCAATCAGCTCTTTGGCAAATTGAGAATTGCTGTCTAGAACTTTGGTGCTCTTAATTTCCTTCACCAGGGCGGCAAGAACACTTGGGATCGGTGTCACAGGCAAATTTTCGTAGTCACATCAGCAACAACCCAAGTTTTCGTCATGAACACTCGGGTGTTCCTGACGGCTCTGACGGCTCTGATGGTTCTGACGCAACCTCGTACCCTCTGTCAGAGTATTACACACTACCCATCGCCCAAGTGATGGGTCGTATTGCATACCTACCCCGCGGTGGCTATTATACCATGTCTGTTATTCTTGCGATTCTTCGAGTTGTATATCACAGTATTATTACCCCATGGAAAACGAAACCTCTTAGCATTTATTTCCAGATGTAGCACACTGTATGTTCGCAGTCTTGATTTCCGGTCACTTCCTTGATTTACCAGGGCAGTCAATTGATTACTTAAAATCACACTTGATTAACAAATTTATTGCTAACTATATACAAAAAATAATGATAGATCTTGGATGCACTTGGAGCACCAGTTGGAGCTAGTGCACGGGCGGAGAAGATCGATACAGGCTGGGTGCAAACTGTTGGATTTGCCTGGCTCAGGTGGCAGGAGACGATTGGGATTGGCTAGCTCACCGCTGGCTGGACACGATCGAGTCATGCTAGCTCTCGGCTGGCTGTATACGACAAGCATATCTGGACGGAAATATTAGTATTTTGATATGGTGAACTTGGAGGTCAAGCTGGGCTGGCTGTTGACTGACTAGACGCGATCGAGCCGTGCTGGCAATGGGCCGGCTGGGTGCGATCGAGCCGTGCTGGCTCTCGGCTGGCTGTATGCTACGGGCAGATCAGGACGGAAATATTTTCGTTTCGATCAGGTGCGCTTGGATGTCGAGCCGGGCTGCATTTTGGCTGGCTGGAGATGATTGATAAGGACTGGCTGGTTATCTCGGTTGAAATTGTCTGTATATCTGTTAGCATTGCAAATAAAGAGGGTGACTGTGAGAGAGAGAGAGAAGTATCATAGAGTTGAACTTAGAACTTAGAACTTAGATCTTAGATCTTAGATTTTAGAGTGCAAATACAGTTGAAAGTAAGGGTGTGGAAAAGGGTCAGACTATATATGAAGAATGCTTACCCGGCCTCGGCTGCCAAGTGCACTTACAAGGTCAAGTGCACTTACGAAGCCAACTGTGAGCCAAGTGCACTTACAAGGTCAGGTTTACATACGAGGCCAAGTGCACTCACCAACCAAATTCACTTATGAGGCCAAGTACACTTACGAGGCCAAGGGCACTCACAAGCCAAATACACTTACGAGGCCAAGTGAACTAACAAGCCAAGTGCACCTGGCATCGCCATTACACTGGGTCTCGGCTGGCTGGACGGGATCGAGCTGGGCTGGCTCTCCGCTGGACCGAATAAACCCATTCCGACGTATGGTCACACTTGGCCACAACGCCAGAGTGTTTTTTTCAAGTAGGAGAACATCAGAGGGAGAAGAAACGGTGAAACTGTGATCGGAGGGCGATATCCAATGCGGCGTGTGGTATTGATGCTGGACGTGGAGTAAGCCACCACCGGAGTGTCTCTGATAGCAGAGTCGGTACGTGTCCGCTCTGACGGAGCCATTCAGCCAAGACGGAAACAATGTTCGCTGATGCATCTAGCTGGGCTGGGGCCTTCCTCTTGCTGGGTGTATCAGGTGGTGCACCGGGGGTTCTGGGAGACTTCTTTTTGGGTGTTTGTTGGGGTGCACCATACAAGGAATTCCAGTTAGCCCAGAACTTCATTTATCACTTCAGGCGCTCCAAACCTACTCCCTTTCCATTATTGCTGTTCTTGGGCTCCTTCACTAACAGGACAGTCTCAGGCGGATCCTCCCCATCTCCATTCCACAGGTTCGCCTCAAGGAGCACAGTCACTGCTTCAGGCGCAACTGCACGGAAGTTCTGGACGTCCACATTCCATGTTTCCTTGTTCCAAACACCGCCACAAATCTACTCCCCAACCATAACTCCGGCATCTTGAGCAGCTTCTTGACTCAACTGGCAGCTATATACAGTCTGGAGAGTCGATGGGCCCTCCGGCTTTGCCTTAGCGATTCACTTCTGACGTTAGGAATATTTTTCTAGTCCATGAAATGACCTGAATAGACACCCAGAAGTGGCATCTCCATGTACCTGTTAGGGGTTTCCCCTTAGCAGGTGTATGAGGTACGAAGGATGTCCATGGCAATCTGCGTTCGGTCACCTGTCACTATGGTTGGTCTATGTCACACCCGCAGCTATCCCATCCTTTGAGCGACGAAGTCCTGCGCGACATACAAGCCTATCCAATACCGAGCCCTGGCAAAGCGGAATGAATAACCCGCGCGTGGGCAGTACACCTTCTCGATCAAACAGCGATAGTCACGACACTTAGCTGGCGGATTCATCAGATCCGAACACTTAGGGTGGTATGCTACTATATGCCTAGGCCCCCGATAGTTAGGGACGTCATGAGTTGATGAAGCATGATCATGCCATTGCGGGGGCTTTCGGGTCAGCCGTGCATGATCATTTCGACCAGAACTACTTCACCTTATCCGCAATATGGGACAGCCGGCTAGAGCGGGGTACGCCTCTACACTTTCGGGCACGCACACGTCAGAGCTCGAGAAGCGGGACTTTACAATGGGGATAACTATACAGTCTAGGGACTCCATATGTTAACTGTGCCCCGGTAGTTCAATCTACCTGTTGTGAGCTTGTGTGTGGGTCTTCATTCCCGAGTAACGGCAGTTCTTGGTTGAGCTGGTCCGACACAAGCTGCAGCCCTGAGATGGGAGTAAAAGCCAGCGACATGGGAGTATGATACGTGGCATAGCAGCGGCTGATCGCCGACGCAAGTATATGAGGGTAAACATATCCCTGCAACCCACTATCTGATTTACCATTGAGTCGAGAGATCTAACAGTGAGTGATGGTTCGATGAACGCGTCAGCGGTCATTGCCGAAACCTGTTTTCTGCGTAAGCATACAGACCAGAAGAAAAGCACACGGGCCAAGTGGCTATGAGGCAAAACCTGGCGGCATGAGGATAACCTGTGGGGATGCCTCGCACTTTAGAAAGTGCCGAACGTAAAACGGAAAAGTAGCGCAACCTACCGAGATCGAGTAAAGAGCCTAACGTTCGGAGGCCATAGCTATCTTAGTACAAACGCTGAAGTCATAGAGAGTAGACGAGTAATTCGCTCTATAAAAGAACCGCCTTTGCACCTGCAAAGTAAAACATCAAGCACTAGCAGCAATCCACAGTCAGAACACACCAGCGGAAAAGACACTAAAATATTATTGTTGTTTTCTACTTCAAGAATATTTACATTTACAATATACTTTATGAATTTTCGAGATCTTGACTATATTGTCCTTTACGCTCACGCCCTTTACCAACGAGCAATCACTCCAAGCGACTTCCGCATTGCGAGTATCTTTATTCACACGTACGATTTTGAGTACGAATATTTTCACAGGTTCTATATCCGTGAACTTCCCTCTGAATACCACAACCTCCCAATCGACGATTACGATGTTCAATCCGATTACGACGATTCTGAACACTATCTTCAGGATACATACAACTTCTAAAGAAGTAAGGCGGCCATACTTTATCGTTAAGTATCCCAGTAACAGTACCCACACCACAAACGACTTGTTTTGTATATCGGCCACCTCAATATTCGGCCGTTTGGGAGGGTATTAATCACTGCTACCCCCCTCCGTGTGCTACCCACCACCTCCCTTCCCTTTCTTTTTGTCACCTTTTACGGTCCTGGTAGCTGTCAATCGCAGGACGTTGCAGATTTGTCGGATGAAATGGTGAATCGAGTCATACCTGATACTCTCAGAATCATCAAACCGGTCAAGGGTTGGAACACCTCATAACACTGGATGAAATCTGAGAAAGATGCATCCCAAAGTTCGAACCTGGTGCGCCCCTCGATCTGCCTCGTCCTCTAACAGAGTGGTCCCATCACACATTGAGCGTGCCGAGGAATCAGCCATTCGTGCCGGACATGATTCTCAAACTTGGAGATGTCGCTTCTCCCAGGCGTATCGCTTTCCTTCGACCCCTTTTTAACTTCGCCCATCTTAACCATGAGGACATGAGCCTCAGCAACAGTGGGTGGCTTTTTTCCATCTCCAGTTCCGTCATGTGGAACAATGTCGGCTGGGGCTGTCTGACCGTGGTATTCACCGAGAGTGATCTGCCGCCATCGTTGTCCAGAGGGGAGGTTAGAAGTTGGGGTCCATGGCGACAGTTTAGGTAGCACTTTGGTCCATCTCCATTGCTCAGGGGCCGAACTCCCTTCACTGGCAGTCTCGTTGCCAGTGGTCTCTTCAGAAGTGGCAGTTTCCGGTCTAGGCGTCGGTGCTCCAGGTGCTCCCGGCTGTGCTGGGAGTGGTTGAGCGATAGTGGACTGATTCAGAGGTGGGGGAGGGTTTGTGGACCATGAGCCTGGAGCAACTGGTGATCTTGGTGGAGGGGGAGGAGGATGTGGGTTGTATCGGTATAAGGCCGTATGTCAGTGTATGGCCTCGTATGTGGATATAAGGATAGATACGGTTGCAAATGAGAATATGTATAATGTAGGTAAGATTATCGCTGCGGTGCAATTGCACTCGCGCATGGAGTATAAGTACGCTGGGGGTAACCTGGACATCGGCTTGGCATGCCATTATAACTGGAGCCCTTCACCTCCGGGTGGGATGTGGGGTGAACCAGGATCCTTCTGCTCCAGATGGACCTGGCCACAGAGGGGGAGGCAGCAGTGTGTGCCGGTCTTTGTCAGGCGGCGGAGATATTGGTGGGTTTCGGTTCGCTGAAGGTGATGGTGGGAGTGGTGGTGGTGGTGGTGGTGGTGGTGGTGGTGGTGGTGGTGGTGGTGGTGGTGGTGGTGGTGGTGGTGGTGGTGGTGGTCAGGGTGAAACCTGTTCATATGGAACGCAGGTTTGTCGGTACTCATTCCACTTGTGCCGTCCGTCAGGGCTGATCATCGGTCTTGCAGTATACTGAAGATAGTTGTACAATGGGTGCGGTTCATAATGCCGTTTCTCAGTCGGCAGCCGGGCCGTTTAATAATCGGGATTGGTATGCGGGGCAAACCCGTGCAACAAATCAGACACATCAATGCTGAGATGGTAGTTTGGCTTCGGTCATTGTGGAGGTGCACCACCATAATATTGATACGGATGTCCTGGATTGGTGTAAGGGCATACATCCGAGTACGGCCTCGTATGAGAGTATAAGGTAGATACAGCTGCAAACGAGGATTCGAGAATGATGTAGATTCAATTGGTAAGGTTATCGATAGCGTGCAAGAGCACTTGCACGAGCTGACTATATACTGGGCGGATGGACGGTTACCCTGCCATAGGGCGGTGGCCATTACATCATCCCCCTCTTTATGTGCAGACCTCGTGGACTGCATACCTGTACATGAAGAGAAGAAACAATCAAAGAAGAAACAAATCCAAGCTTGTATGCCCCCGTACACCTTCGTAAATCCCACAATGGATCGGTACTGCTCGTGGGTGACCTTTTGGCGGATCCGTCGTATGGGGAAAGTCCACCTCCAGTGGTAGGTGGTAAAATCCGTGCTGACGCCATTTGTACCGGGCCGAAATCCAAACCGAAGAGAAGAGAAGGAAATGTCCAATTGACCGCTGTAACCTCCAGATCTCCATATCTCCAAAATGGCTCGGCAGCACCAAGCTCCATGTCCATATCCAAGCCCATGCATCTGTGGCTTCCGAACTGCAGCCTCGGTGGTGCTCGTATCGGTAAATGTCATCAATAGTATGTGGTTCATCGATTATGCAACTCGTGAGCATCCAAGAGAAGATCGAACTTACAATATCAATCAAGTACGCTTAGCTCACGCGAATCTTGTGCCCTCGGCACTGTCTGTCCGTAAATGCACTTCCGTGCTCGTGTGATAATTCTCCGTAAGTGCATTTCCACGTTCGAATTATCATTCTCCGTAAGTGCACTTTGTCTGTGCAATGCTGACGCTCGTAGGAGCGCTTCGGAGCTTCCGCTCTGATCGGAAGAAGGCAATCGTCAAGTGTGCCTCAGATCGTGTGTACATAATCGTCAAGTGTGCTTCACATCGTATGTACATAATAGTCAAGTGCGTTTCAGAGCTTCCGTTCAGATCGTAGGAAGGTAATCGGGATGTGAGCTTCATATTCCAATTCAGATTCACTTCTGTGCAAACAATGATCATCATCGCGTCCGCTTGAAATGCAGATCGTCATCCCACCAACTGTCGACTTACTGTGCCTTTGGGTCTTATTTCATCTTAGGTTTCCTTCCAGTCTTTTCGACTTCGCGTTGGGCTCAAAGGTCTTTCGCCTGTATCGACGCATAAAGAAACAGGGGTAATGAGATCTGTAATATATCTCAAGGTGATCTCTCTTCGATTCCTATGCGTAGAACTTCTCGAAGTAATCTTGTGTATTCTTACCTCTTCTCGATGATTGATAACGCGTCAAAAAGGGGTAATTCACGAAATCCCATGAGCGAAACATATCCAATTACTAAAGACCGATAACAGTGTAAGGGCGTACGTGTTACACCTCACAAGCTTTACATCACCAAAGGCCACAGGACTGGGGTCATCTACGATCACTCTATGATAGCCGTATCGGGAGAGTAGCAGCGCCATCCCTGGACGTCATCGAAACTATCCAGAATATCACTTGCACCCAACGAAATCAGATGAGGTGTCATGCAGCAACCACCCACTGATAAATAGTTGAAGATGGCTATTGGGACAAAGCCCTGCCAGCTCATGCCATCGATAATGCGAAGACATCTGAGAGGCTGTAGATGTGAAACCACCTGCGTTTTCAGCATAGCTGACGAAGCCTCTTATGTCCCTCACGATCGAAAGGATACCATTCACCTGCAAGCAAAGAGATGGAAAGGATACGATAGGTCCGGACCACAGAAGTCTGAAGGACGGATGTCAGTAGGGGTTCTATTCTCCTGAGTTAGAGATCTGAGTGGAAAGATGCAGAAGGTCTGAAGGAGAGTTGAAGGGTAGGAAGGGTATTGGTGCGAAGGGAAGGTTAGGTAGAAGAGCTCATGAGAAAAGTGTAGATAGAAGTAATTGTTAGAGCGAGAGGATAGAGGTATAAAGACCTTTGGAATCTTCAAGGGTAGAAGGGCAAGCTTCTTGACGAGGAGAACAAGCCTTAACAATATATGCATTGAAAGCCAAACATCTTTGTCTTGAATCTTCATCTTTTAGTGACTTTCACATCCTGAGCGAATCTTCATAACTTCCATTGCAAGCTAGTCCTGAAAGCAGTAAAGATACTTCTTGTACTGGTAAACCTGGAGTAACACTCCCGGTGTTAAATTCTATTGTTATCAAAGAAACACTTCTGTTGAAGCTATCTTTCTACCCTACAAGCGGTCAAAGGTTCTTGAGGCTTATGTGCTTTTATATTCCACATATTGGCTGCCATATCTCACAGGGGGAGTGCTGGTATCACGAACCAGACTTTGATTGTATTACCATCTGGGAAAAGACCTCTCTCCCTAAGGGAAGTTATCGCTGTGAGCTGGTGCGTGAAGAAGACTATATCTAGTTACCATTGGCAGTCACCATTCATCATTGGAAACTGAAGCATTATACCGCGCACACCTCCGAAATCAGCAATCCCTCGCATGCCTGAAGATAGTCATCCTGCTAGCCCTGATCGGAACCATTGTCCTCCCAGATCTGTGACTGCCCCATTCACCAGACTACGAACCTTCATTCCAGTTCCAATAGGAAGCTGGTGCTAGGTTCCTTGTTGACTGCGATCTTGATTTAACTCCCTTCTTCGGAACTTGGAGCTTCTATAGCAAGATCTTTCAAGGACAAGTTTGGGTTATACTCTGAGCAATGACAGACGCTGGGTCTGATACGATGATGGGGGGGGCAGTGACGTTGGTACGAAGGGAAAGTGCGTTGGTGGTAACAGGTTTTGAAGGAAAAGATGTAGTTCGCTATGAGTCTATTGTGTGGAATGATATTACTGTTTGGGTGGTCTCTTTGATAAACAGCATCGAAGCAGAGCTGAACTGAATGGATGCACTGATTACCCAGACTCAAGGAAGGAACATCAAGATTAGAGAAGCATTGCCTGAGTTGGTCACAGCATATGAAGTCCTAGAGTCTAGGCAAAATGAGTTCTATGATACTGTGGCCTTGGGGGTCGATAACCTACAAAGGGCGCAACTGGAACATTACTCAGACATTGTTGCCCAGTCCCAGGTATTTCCGGCCAATGTTAATACTGCAATTGCCATTGTAAAAGTACAGTCTTCGGAAGCATATGAGGAGCTACGCCTGGCTCTTGGGATGCAAATACAATCCTCATTGGCAGCATGGACCTCTCTCTCTGGCATACTGGGAAAAAGTGAAAGAGCTCAAGAACGGCTCGCTCTCCAAGTATATACTCAGTCAGAAGAACTTACCAGTGTCAAACAAAAGCCCAATGATGATGCCAAGAGGGTTACAGAACTCAAGAAGAAGGTTGATGCTGAGGAGAAGCAGAGAGTGTGAGATATAAGGAAGACATGAAGGGACATGGAAAAAAGGTTTCGGGAATTCACAAGGACCCTTATGACTAGGCTATCGGACGAAACCACCACAAAATCTATTAAGTCCCTAGCAAGGTCTGTCCTTGGACATCAAAATGGAGATATCAAACCAAGTGATGAAGGGTTTCGCCTTCGTTACTGTATAGGTACCAAAGGAGAAGGATATTGGGTTAAATAAGCCATCACTCCGGACCCTGAGGGAGCCCCACCACCACAAGGAGGTTCTGAATCCGGCCTTTCGGGTTCTGAAGATGCAGAAGGAGGCAGAGGTGGTGATGGTGGTAGCGGAAGCAGAGGAAGTGGTTGAGGTGGAGGTGGAGGTGGTGGAGGAGGTGGAGGAGGAGGGGGAGGCGTAAGCAGAGGAAGCAATGCAGGAAGTTTACATCCAAGTCAAATACCGCTACCTCCTTCTGGAAGCACACATTATAGTACGCCACCTCCCAATCCTCACCTACCAGCCAGATCCTCCAAGAAAGGCAAAATGAAAATGCCTCCAGTCTTCAAAGGGGATAAGAAGGATCCTGAGAAAATCTATCAAAGGTGGATTCGATCAGGGGAACGTTATTTACAGTACTTCCGCGACGAATTCCAAGATGATATTGACAAGATCATATGGGTTGGAGGCCTATTGGAAGACAAGGCTGTAGCCTGGTATGATAACCGCGAAGAGGACATGAAGAAGTTCTTCCAGGTTGATAACTTAAAGTCCTTCACCAGTACGATGGAAGAAAGATTCGTCGATAAGCAAGAGGAAGAGAAGTCCCTGCGAAAGATGAATGATCTGAAATTCAATGGAGATATTGAGGACTACCTGACGAAGATGGAAACCCTCAACTTTCGGGTATGTCTCAGGGGAACCTCTTACATCCATTTGCTTGTACAAGGAATGAATGAGGAAATTCTGGCTCGAATGTCAACAGCAGATGTAGAACCCGAAGATGACACTGCCTGCATCGAGTTAATGAGGCCAGTGGGTGTATCATTCAAGATCGGTTGACAGAGAAGAATAGGTCTCATCAGAATCGTGAGAACTCCCAAGGGAAGAAGGGAAACAAACGAAAGAAAGATGAGCATCAGGGGCATGATAAGAACCAAGAAAAGAATCCAGAGAAGGACAAAGGTTCTGACCCCAAAAAAACTCGAACAGAGAAGAAGGAACCAAAGCCTATTGACTCTGATAAGGCCGAAGCCCTTAAGGGTATTCCTGAAAGTTTGCTAGAAGCAAGAGCCAAACGCAACGAAGGTAAGTGTTGTGGATCCTCTGAACACAATCGATAGTTCTTCTGTAAGAATCCCATTAAGTCTTTGTCGAGCAAGAAGAACAAGAAACCCAAAGATAAGGAGGAAGCTCCGAAGCAGGAGACTACAGCCTCCAGTTTGAAGGTCAGTCCAAGGAGCTTGGCTGACAGGATCACAGTGTCTGCAACTTACGCAGCCTCAAGAAGGTTGTATGAGGTAGATTCTGATGGTATGGAAATTGACGATTGAGAGATGCTGGGTTTCTTATGTCTTTTCTTAAGGTTTAGGATTGTGAACTTCCCTTTCGGGTATAGATACCCACAGACTGTTATATCTTGAATTAAGCTTTAATGAGAAACGATTTCTTTCTATATAAAAAAGGGTGCCTAAGGACGAGTTCAGTACTCTAAATATGCTGGTCATATAGTACCCAAGTACAGACATATGACTACCACATTATTGAAGCAATAAACATCCCTACACTATAACTACCACTGGAACCACAACCCGGTGCAGCTGGAACTGTGTCGAAAGGCAGTTCTTCATGGTTTGTACACGAAAAGACAGAAAGCGCAAGGCCTGGACCGAAGCACCTCAACCTCAACTCAAAAAAGCAATACAGTTACCCCAGAACCAAAGACTGGTTCAAGACTCACAATACGCATGTTTGCATCATTCAAGGACAAGAAGAACATTGTGGTTATGGTCCTTTTGAATACAGGGTGTGAGACACCTATGATGTCTAAGCAGTGGGCCGAGACTAATGGTGTTCCATTGGTTACTCGAACAGAACCAAAGTCAGTTGAGAACTTCAATGGCGAGATTGTAGAAGGAGCCGGATGGTAGTATACCTTTGAAGTTACTCTTCGGAACGAAAACCATTATACCAAGGAAACCTTCGAAATTGTACCTATGGAGTGAACAACTGATATCATGTTACCTTACTGGTGGATCGTCAAGCATGGTGCACTCAGAGGAATCACTAAAGAAGGTGATAAGCTCCAATTCACAACAAAGCATTGCCATCAGCATTGTACAAAAGCAACAGTGTAAGGGCGTACGTCCGTGTATGGCCTCGTATAGGAGGATAAGAGTAGATACGGTTGCAAACGGGAATAAGTGATATGATATCAATTGTAGAGTATGTAAGTAAGATAATCGCTAGCGTACCAAAAGTTCTTTGCGAGGTAATTATATATGAAGGGTGCTTACCCGGCCTCGGCAGCCAAGTGCGCTTGGGAGGGCCAAGTGCACCTGGCACCGCCATTACATCATGCCCCTCTTTATCAGCAGACCCTCTGGGCTGCAACTTATAAACATGAAGAAAAACAAGATAAGGTGTGTATGCCTTCGTACGTTTGCATAAGTCCCGCGACCGATCGGTGCCATCGCGGCGACCTCACGGCGGATTTGGTGTATGAGGAAATCAACCTCAAGTAGTAGGTTGTAAAACCCATGCCGACGCCATTTATACCGGGCCGAAATCCATAAGAAGAGAAGAATAGAAGTAGAAAGCCAGAAGGAAATGTCCAATTGACCCTTAATCATTCAAGTCCACCTCTGAATCGAAGTCGCTCCAGCAGCAGGCCTCGTTCCAAGCATCTGGTCTCTGTAGTGCTTGCTCGGTGATGCTCGAATCGGTAAATGCCATTGGCTGACTTGCGGGGGTCATTTGGCATCGATATATTGTAGTTGACACATAATATGCCGGACGAAGTCATCATTGCTCGACTTCTGACTAATTGATCGATCGTTCGTATACAATTTCTTTTTCGTTGAACGCGCTCGTGAACATCATCCGAGGGGTAAGGCCATCGTGGCCAGTACTGCATCTCTGCAGCAGTCAACTAGCATAATCGCATGTACTTATCTTGATCATAGCTGCTGCTTTTGAGAGCTTCTCGAATTCATATGGTTTCTCCAATTCCAGGTCTCTGTGCTTTCGTATATCCAAGCACAGGGTAGACCTCATGGGTGATAGCCTCCACTCTCGGCATTGATCATATGCGTCTCACCGATTGGCTCCAAGTTGACTGGTATATCGGTTATCTGGATTTGACTTTCCGTTGTCATTCTGCTTCAGATTGGTTGACCTGTGTCGGCCTCGTGTGGCCCTCAATTGCGGTCATCATATGCCGACATGCATTCGTACATGCTCATTCGAATTGCGGTATCTAACTCGTAAGTGTGTTACAAGGTAATACTCACAAAATAATGAAGTATGCTTCCACTGCAGGTGTATCAGGGGAGCCATTCACCGATTTCCATGCCTTTGGCTTCCGAATCCACGATAGTAGTGGGTTTTTACATGCTAAGTCCTTCCGAGTCTAGTTGTAGGGGACATACCCTAGATCTAGCCCGATTCGGTTAATCACCACTATATGCGGTAACGTCAATCGATTTTCGTCATGGTTTCGTTTGGTGCTCTTGGAGATAAAGTCCAATTGCAGAGCATATTCGTTCGTTGATATATCTAATTCGTAAGCATCCCATTTGAAGATCTTACATACCATGTAATTCCAGCGCTGATGCACTCTTGGAAACTCCAGGAAGCCTGCATCGCGGCAGCTTCGTATATCCGATCAGGAGCCTAAGCTCAACTCCTATTCCAACGTATTCTCGCGACGTTTGTGCTCTCAGAAGACCGTATCGTAGCTTCATACGTCTAACCTGGAGCTTCTGCTCCCGTCCTCTTAATCCGACGTAGGTGCACTTCCATTATGCCGCACATTATGAGGTGCAATTCCGATAAGGTGCACATTCTGAACTGCTTAATGATTTATATCTTCGACCAGAAACGTCTCTTTGTCACCGGCGTATTTTGTCTGATGGGTTTGGGCCTCTATTAGGTGACCTCAGATAGTTCGGTGCCTCTCCTCCAGGCCGACTGACATGGTCACATAGTTTCTCTGCGCGATATAGACGTCTCGATAGACGGCATCATAGACTCTCGGTCATTCTGTATACCATTCGATTGAGCTCCATTTCATAAAATATCACTGACCCGGTAGCCATCTCGACTGTATGTCGGAAGCGCAATCGGAAGGCTTCGCTACCGTAATAGCTCTTCGGCATCGTAATCATTGACTTCTCTGGTGTACATCGCCGTAATGGTGCTTCATGCCAGCACTTCCGGAGTGGTAATCGCTTGCATTCAGAGTCGTTTCTAAATATCCAGTACGGTTATCCCCTTCTTTTTGGTCGGAGCTCCGTCAACGACTCACCAATTCCGATGCTGATCTTCATATCGATTCTCGTGTCGATCATAATACCTCCAATTGCAATCGTAGTTTGATAAGTAAATATCCGAGAACTCTATTCGGGATATTGATTCTGATCATTTCGTCGGTACGTACTAAATTTGCATATGTGCGCATCTGCACTCAATTGCTAGACTCGTAGCTTGTCATCTAGAATAAGACTTTGTTAAGAAAATGGGAAATTTCCAAACGTAACCTCGCCTCACCATATAAGTACATAGACTTATCGTCATCCATCTCGGCTATTCGTTCCGGAATGTACAATTTTGCACTAGTACAGTTCACATTTCGTGGCTCCTCCTGTAGCTTTGTAAGCTCCATAAAGGTAATAATTATTGACCTTAAGATCGGCTTTCACACGACCGTCTTCTCATCCAGCCCGACAAAGGTAGTTCTTGATCGCACTTCTGTAATCCATCCGGTGACATAACGTCCATCATAAGAAAACACCCACTCATTGATCCGTCCATATGGCATGGGATCTTAAGTCCAAATGCAGGATCCTGCTCTTGAGCCTGCAATCTTATTCCACACTATTTCGGAAATACCACTCCGCACCACCATACGGCAGTACTTCTCCTCCCAGATTCTTGTAGAGGAGTAGGCTCGTACGATCATAACCACCAGAAGACTGGCTCATTGCGCCGTGGTGACTGTTGCAGTCTCCAGCCCATTTGTTTGTGGATAAATTGTCATTTGACATGGTATCGTCGTTTCGTCGACCATCATTTCGATCGTCTTTTCATCGATTCGGATGCAATTCGTTGCAGTAACCGTATGTGACTTGTAAAGTCTCTGCAGCATTATCGACGCATTCAGCTTTCCGAGTGCCTTTTCGTCATTTCCGCAGATTGATATCGTCTCTAACTTTCGTACAGTGTTGTATGGCTCAGTAACTGCTCCAATGTGTTAGCCAACTTGGTAATTAAAAGATGGAGCGGTAAATGTCGCGGAAACCAGGAGCCACGGACCTAACTGCCGTCCATGATGAAACCAAGGCAGCGCTGCCGGTGAACTCCCTTCTTGACTCGGCGAGCTGGTAGAAGTCATTCAAGCCCCGCATGGTGGGTAACTCTTCTGCCGTAACTACCGCCGCTGCTCTCTGCTCGCCCGTCTAGCGCCAGGGGCCTATCTTACTGACCTTCGGTGATGCCTTCCATGGTCGCTCCCAGCAGCCCTGTACAATCCACCACTCTTAGGAAGAATGTGCCGACGACCTCTCCTCCGGCCAATAGATCGTTGGAGGCAGTAGCTCCAAGTATTTGAATATTCGGAGTACAGCCACCTTCGGAACACGTCTCCTCCCTGGCCGTAGATCCTGGTACATTCCCGAGGCATTCTGGTTGGTTTGCCCGGTCCACTGCGACCACTTCCGCTCACCCTGGGGTTCGCAGAGCCAAAAGTCGAATGCTTTGCAAGTCGACACTAGGATTCCTGGACTTGTACCAAGGCAACCCAAACTCAATCTCCAGCTCACAGTGCATCCACCGCGGCTGCCACCATGTGTACGAATAAGCTCACTCAGTGAATCACGTACTTGTCACACCCAATTGGGACTGTCTGACAACCAAATAACGTCCATTCCCACTTGGGGATACGACAGGTATCAATTGAACCTCACACTGTATATACATACGGGATCCGCTGGTCTCCGAAAAGTGCCCAGACAGTCCATACTCCAGTAGCCCCGTGGATCCTCAGATTTCTGACTACAATGAAACCAAATATTCTCCATCGTATTCCTAGGAATCCGCTTGGTATGCCATTGTATGGGCACATATCTGTATTCGCTCATTTGGCGATACGGTTTCGTTGACTTGTTCGACGAAATTGAATAGAGTTGGCACTAATGGCTTCCTCTCCTCACAATGATCCAATTCAGTCGTCCAATCAGGTGCCAATCATGAAAATTGATAATGGTAATCTCGAATCGTACCTGTTCGCCACTTTAGAATATTCGGGGTTTGGTATACTTCCCATTCAGAGTAGTAGCCCGATCTGCGATCACTGCTCCACTATCTTGAACTCTGTAGCTTCTGACTGTCTCCGTGACTGGTTCCAATCGTATGTAATCGCGTAATCTCGTAAAGCCATTTACGACCTCACATGACTTCTGTAACCGCAACTGAAAATTCCTAATAGCATCCGTAATGTAGTCATTGACTTCGACATGGCTCCTGCCATCGCAGCTCATCATAACATAGATAACTCAATTGAGTCTTGCAGAAGGATAATCGCAATCGTAATTGCCATCGGTGGTATCGATCGATGGCTCGGCAATCTCGCGCTTCGATCTTTCGTAAAAGAGGTGATTTTCGTAGCATTCGGCCTTCTCGGCTCTGTATATAGGCCTCGACTATGTGAAAATTCGCGGGCGAAATGCTGATCCTCCGTAGGTGCACTATGCTCGACGAACGTGCTCATTTATGTTTCATACAATTATAGCCTTCTCGTTGTCGACTTCACGTTGAATATGATTTTCGACAATTAACACGTTCAGGGGTGTCTTCGTTTATCTTTTCGTCAGTACTTCATTCTCGATTGACTGCCGTCGATATTATCAGACTCGCCTCGTTCGTTGGATGAAGTTCAAAGGAATATCTGGAGTACAGCCGATTTCGACATTGCCGGTGAAGCATTTCTTGGGGTCACTTAGGCTTCGGAATCATTCCTGTAATCGTTAATTGACTCAAATGGTTGGTAACTTATCCAATCTCGTCGCTCTCGCGATTGGTAGCCTATTGGTGGAATGGTGATCGACTTCCACTGACATGGTCGTTGAAACGTCTCTGGCCAATTGGCCTCCGGAATCAACTCGGAATCGTCTCTGCTACTATCAGCCTCAATTGGGTATACTTATCAAGACTCTCTGCTTCTGCAATTGATAGCACTCAAATCCGTATGATTTCTCGTTCAGATGTGTCGCGACGCGTCGTTCGAAAAAGGGTAATTCATGTTTTCAGAAGTGCCTATCATGGCAGGTGACACGTCTCTCGGGTCTGATTGACATCTAAATAATCTCGGAATCATCCCTACTACCGTCAATCAACTCAATTGAATAATTACTTGTCTTATATCGACAATCTAGCGATAGTTCTCGGTGTAGGTGTGACGTGTTGAAAAGGAACAACATTACGAAATCCCATTAGCGAAACATATCTGGTGACCGAAAAGCTATTATAGTGTAAGACGTACATCTGTATACGACCAGGTATAAGCGTATAAGAGTATATACGATTGCAAACGGGAATAAGTGATAAAGATATCAATTGTAGAGTATGTAAGTAAGATAATCGCTAGTGTGCCAAAAGCACTTCGCCAGGTGATTATATTTGAAGGGCGCTTACCCGACCTTGGCAGCCACGTGTACTTGGGAGGGCCAAGTGCGCTTGAAAGCCAAGTGCGCTTGGGAGGTCCAAGTGCACCTGGCATCGCCGTTACAAACAGTCAGCTCCTTCTTGATTGAATATGACGATAGCATACTCACGTTTGGTACTGATCCACGATGGATCGGAGTAATTGGGTCTATACATATCAATGCAACAGGTGAAATGGAGATCGATTTGGTCGAGCAAATTCCATGGCAGTATCGAAACTTTCAGTCAGTTTAAAATGGGGAAACTGCCAACGCCCTACCGCCACATTGATCATTTGACCATGCAATAGACTTAAAGCATGGAGAGCAGCCTCCATGGAGTCCCATCTATACTCTTTCTGAAAAAGAATTTTCAGTCCTTGAGGAGTATCTAAGAGAAATGCTCGATTCTGGCAAGATTCGTCCAATCAAGTCGCCAGCTGGAGCACCAATACTCTTCGTCCCAAAGCCTCATGGAAGGGGTTTAAGAATGTGTGTGTATTACAGAGGACTCAACCGCATCACGATTATGAATCGGTATCCTTTGCCACTTATGAACGAACTTAGGGACAGAGTTACTGGCTCAAAGCTTTTTACGAAGATTGACCTGAAGGCTGGTAACAATCTCATTCAAACAAAGGCTGGTGATGAATGGAAAACAGCATTTCGTACGAGATATGGACACTATGAATACTTGGTTATGCCCTTGGGATTGGCAAATAGGCCAGCCTAATTCCAATATATGATGATCGAGATCCTGAGAGACCTACTTGATCATGGAGTTGTGGTAAAAATAGATGATATCTTCATCTATACCACAGACGAAGAAGAGCATGTACGATTGACAAGAGCAGTCCTCTGTAGATTATAAGAAAATAACTTGGCAATAGCACCTGACAAGTGCGAATGGCATCAGAAACAAGTTGAATTCCTTGGTTATATCATATCGGGAGGAGGTGTCAGCATGGCAGAAGACAATGTTGATAGTATCCTGAAATGGGAAATGCCAGACTCAGTCAAGGACGTTCGGTCATTCTTAGGATTTGTCAATTTCTACTGATGCTTCATTAGGAACTTTTCGAGAATCTGCAAACCATTGACAGACCTAACCAAACAAACTGGTGAACAGTTCGATTGGGAGGCAAACCCACGCTGTCAACAGGCTTTTGATTTGTTAAAAAAGTGTTTCACTGAGGCACCAATCCTTCGTCACTTTGAACCTCAACATCCTGGGGTCATAGAGACTGATGCCAGTGACTTCGCTATCGGTGCGATCCTTTCCCAAGTGATTGATAGTCGATTGCACCCTGTGGCCTACCAGTCTCGCAAGATAGATAAGGCAGAGATTAACTATGAGATCCATGATAAGGAGATGCTAGCAATATTGTCTGCCTTTAAGGAATGGAGACGTTATCTCGAAGGTGCAGCCCATCAAATCAGTGTGTTTACCGACCACAAGAATCTTGATTACTTCACCACTACTAAGATCATGAATCGAAGGCAAGTTCGTTGGGCACAAGAACTAGCTGGTTATGATTTCAAGATATTCTACCGACCAGGCAGTGCAAATGGGAAACCTGACGTATAATCTAGGCGTTCGGGTTACCGCCCTAAAAAGGAGGGAGGTAGTATTAAAGAAAACAAAAATCAACCAATACACCACGTATTATGGCCCGATCAGTTGGTAACATCTGAAGGGGAAACAGTCCAGGTGACAGCAGCGAAGCTACGTGGCGAACAGATTATGATTTCTTCCGCTAGGTTAAGGTCAATCCCAGTAGTCAAGTTCAATTCTTGGTTATTAGAAGCAGTGGTAGGCGCTGCAAATAACGATGCTGCATGGCAGGAAGAGTACGTTAGACCAATAGAAGGAAGCCCAAACCCTGACATCTCTTTTGAGAACAAAGCCCACTACTATAAAGGTAGGCTGTGGATTCCAGACGACCAACAGTTACGAAAACAGATACTCGAAGCAGAGCAGGATTCGAAGGTAGCACGACAAATGGGACAGGACAAGACAAATGAGATGGTTCTAAGGAACTTCTTTTGGCCAGAGATGTAGAAATTCATCGAAGACCAAGTCCGCTAATGCGCTGAATGCCAGAAGAACAAAGCAGTTCGTCATGCTCGCTACGGACTTCTACAACCTCTCAAATTAGCATACCGTCCATGGGATTCAATCTCTATGGATTTCATCGATTTACATGCATCTGATGGTTGTTCATCAGTCTGGGTCATCATTGACAGGTTCACAACGATGGCTCACTTCATGTCACTGAAGGATGGCGAGAAGCAAGCCACATACCTGATCAAGATCTTCCTGAAAGAAGTATGGAGATTCCATGGTCTGCCATCGAACATTGTTTCAAACCGAGATTCCAGGTTTACATCTGCTTTCTGGTCTTCCTTGGTTGAATCTCTCGATATTCAGTTGAAGATGTCTTCGCCATTTCATCCACAAACCGATGGTCAAACAGAAAGAGTAAACCAGACACTTGAATGCTACCTGAGGAACTACTGCAACTATGAACAGGATAACTGGTCTGAGATGTTGCTAATGGCAGAGTATGCCTACAACAACTAACTTACCACAGCGACTGGCATGTCACCTTTCTTTGCAAATTATTGGTTTGATCCTCAAACGAATTGGCCTGTTGAGGCAGAGGCAAAGAATCTGTCATCAAGGAACTAAGTTCATTGGATGACAGGTGTGCATGATCTGTGTCGAAAAGGTTTAGAAAAGATACAAGAGACAATAGGGAGATGCCATGATAAGTGTGCTAAGGAACCTCTGAAGCATTCGGTGGGTGTTCTAGTAATGCTAAATGGAAAGAACCTCAATACCAGACGCCCATCTAGAAAGCTTGATGCGAAGCTTCATGGTCCTTTCAAGGTGCTACAGATACTTTCACCCGCAGCAATAAAGCTTGAACTACCTAAGTGTTGGCGTATTCATAATGCTTTCCATGTCTCTCTCATTGAACCCTATCCGATGGCCACAGTTCCAATCAGATCTATACCAGAACTCTCCACCAGCAAAGGAAACGAACTAGGTTATGATGTTCAAGGCTACGAGTATGAAACAGGCTATGAGGTTGAAGAGATCATGGGCAGCCAGTATAGCAAAGAACGAAAGAAGGTGCTATACCTGATTAAATGGAAAGGGTATCCAGATAGAGCAGACTGGACTGAGGAACCTTATGCGAACATTGATGATAAGGTGTTATTAAGGGACTATCATAAGCAGAATCTCCAGGCAGCTAAGGACAAGAGGTTGCGCTAGTACCTTTTCCCCACGAAGGGTTTTTAATGGCTAGCAAGACACCTAGGAAAAGGAATTGGTTTTTGGGCACAAGGGATCATATTTTTACCAAGGAGGAAAGGAGGAACTTTGGGTTTTGGACACAAGAGGTCATTTTTACCAAAGGCAACGAAGAGCAGATTAGAATGATCGCTCAGAGACGAACTCTATAAGGAGGGGGGTAGTGTTACACCTCACAAGCTGTACATCACCAAAGGCCATCGGAGCTGGGTCATCTATGATCACTCGATGATAGCCATATCGGGATAGTACAAGCGCCATCGCTGGACGTCATCGAAACTACACAGAATATCACTCACACCCAACGAAATCAGATGCTGTGTCATGCAGTCAACCACACCACTGATAAGGAGTTAAAGATGGCTAGTGGGACAAAGCCCTTCCAACTCATGCCATTGATAATACGAAGACATCTGAGAGGCTGTAGATGCGAAAGGACCTGCGTTTGCAGCATAGCTGATGAAGCCTCTTATATCCCTCACGATCGAAAGGATACCATTCGCCTGGAAGCAAAGAGATCGAAAGGATACGATAGGTCCAGACCACAGAAGTCTGAAGGACTGATGTCAGTAGGGGTTCTATTCATCTGTGTTAGAGATCTGAGCGGAAAGATGCTGAAGGTCCGAAGGAGTATTATAGGGTAAGAATGGTCTTGGTGCGAAGGGAAGGTTAGGTAGAGGAGCTCATGAAAAAAGTGTAGATAGAAGTAATTGTTAGAGCGAGAGGATAGAGGTATAAAGACCTCTAGAATCTTCAAGGATAGAAGGGCAAGCTTCTTGACGAGGAGAACAAGCTTTAACAATATACGCATTGAAAGCCAAACATCTTTGTCTTGAAACTTCATCTATTAGTGACTTTCACATCCTGAGTGAATCTTCATAACTTCCATCGCAAGCTAGTCCTGAAATGCAGTAAGGATACTACTTGTACTGGTAAACCTGGAGTGACACTCCCGGTGTTACAGTACGACCGAGTACGGCCTCATATATATTATAAGGTAGATACGATTGCAACTGAGGATTCGATAATGAGGTAGATTCAATTGGTAAGGTTATCGTTGTCGTGCCAGAGCACTCGCACGAGCTAACTATATACTGGGCAGATGGACGGTTACCCTGCCATTGGTGGGCCACCATTACAATTGGTCGGAGAGTGGTTGTTCGAGGGGTTGTTCTGCAACATGATGTATAGAGGTAGTTACAAAGAGGAGGTTACGAGGTTCAGAGCTTTTTGCTTAAAGCTATGGTACCTGCAGTAGTCGCTGAGAATGAGGGAGTGTGATGGGATGCATTCGTGCGATGCAAGGTGTGTTTATATACCAAAGCCCGCCCAACTTCTGCTACAATTCTGAATCTACAACAACCATATGAACACCCGCAATTGTCTTGTTTGACAAACTTCTTATACATGTCTACGTCCCCCCATTGTCTGCTAGGAGCATTCAAGTTGATCACTAGATGAAAGGTGAGGTATCACCCCTGCCACTCGGTTACAGTTTCTCAACGCCCACCCAACTTATGCTACGATTCTCAGGCTGAAGGTACAACAAACACAACATCTGAACATCCACGATCGCCTTGCTGGTTGAAGTTTGATACTCGAAATCAGCCTACTGCCTTTCAAGAGGTGCTTGCTTATGCAGGTGTCCATCTCTCGTATAACAAAGCCGGCGTCCTATATGAAACCCCTCTCAGTGGTTGCAGATTCTGGGAATATACTGAACATTTACCACACATCCGAACATACAACACTATCTAGAGATGTGAAACTCTGATTATCCAACTCCTATCCGACTCAGGTGCCTTGCTATTGGAAGGGAGCTGCACAATTAGATGCAATTCGAGGCCTGCCACCATCTACAGGTACATCTGAACCTCTGCCTGTAGGTTTTGGGGTGGTGCTCGTGACGAAGATCGTAGGCTTAGCAGGGGTTAGGGATGGGAACTCAATCACTTTGTGGGGTACAAACAATTTGTCAGGTGAAGTGTCATAGTTGTTTGTCTGTTTCAAGACTTGTCCTTTCAAGCCTGGGTGACATATGGCACGGAGCATCATTTCACTGCAGGGGTGTGCAACCTGAATCTTCGGTAGCTTTCTTTACCCCTGAATCGGTGCTCCTCACCATTCACCATTCACTTGTCACACCCTATCTACCATTTACCATACACTTGTCGCACCCCATCTGCCATTCACCATACACTCGTCACACCCCATCTACCATTCACCATACACTTGTCGCACCATCTACCATTTGCTATATACTCGTCGCTCCCCATCTTCCATTCACCATATACTGGTCACACCCCATCTTCCAGAGATACTTTAACAACGGTTACCAGTATGAGTCGTCGGGCAAACCAGTTCTTACCTTTGTGATCCACACTATGTGGAAAGCGAATCTGCAACTCTACTGGTCTTGCTCAACATTATCGAAACCATCACCCAGAGGTGTTTGACGACACGGGAGAGGTAATGGAACAACTTGGAACAGAAACACATTGAAAATCTAGTAAGTAGAGAGATGAGCAAAGCAAGAAGTAAACGAATGCAGGAGAACCTGACAGTACCCAAGGGTTTATATCAGCCGCGCACACCTCCAAGAGCGCTCCCATAACCGAGCTGCCACAGAAACACGATATCACATTTGTAATGGTGAGGAAAGTCATCCACACAGAAGTGTATGGAAAGGCCGCAGGTGGGCAAGTGGTGTGAGAGGCTACAAGCCTCTACGACAAACACCGGAAACTGAATTGGAACCCGTTGCACCCATTTGCAAATGCGTTCGATTATCAACAAGCCCATAATCTGGGTACACAAAGACAAACTTGGGTAAACGACTATCTGTGGCGCAGCCTTGATGATTTCCACAAGACTTCGTTCCAGTCAGCATCTAAGCTCTCGGAGCTGCTGAGGTGCCTCGACTTCGGACTGGGAGCAGAGAGTTGGCTTCAGGTGCCTGGGAAATATGGCAACATATACTGCAGGGACATTTTCAAGTGCATCTAGTTTCTGTTGGGGCATTTACCGTTTACGGAGCACCTGGAGTTCGCTCCAGGGCAGCTGTAGGATTTGGCTGATCATCGAATCTATAGTGAGATGAACTCAGGAGAGTGGAGGTGGGAAACTCAGGTGCAACTACCCGACGGTGCGGCAATTGTGCAAGTAATCTTTGCCTCAGACAAAACCCATCTCACGAATTTCTCTGGCGACAAGAGCGTCTGGCCCCTATATATGAGTATCGGGAACATTCAGAAAGATGTTCGTCGTGCAGCATCAAGGTGCGCCTGGATTCTGGTGTGATATATTCCAGTTCCGCCGAAAGGCGCAACTGTGAGCCTCGATGTTGGTCACGCTATCAGGAGCACCTGGAGGAGAATCGACTTGATGTATTCAAAGAGGTGCATCTGCAACCGACTTCAAATCTCTTCTGGGATTATCCTCTGTGCAACATCTATCGCCTTTGGCAACCAGATGCGCTTCACCAACTCTATTTGTGAATCATGAAAGATCTCTTCAACTGGCTTTTGGAGTACCTCACCGATCAAAGCTTGAGAGCTGAATTCGATGCCCGGTTCACCTCAGTTCCACACTGCCCGAACATGTTATGTTTCTCTAAACCCTTTGATGCTCTCAAGAATGGATCCTGGCATGGCAAGGAAAACCGAGAAATACTCAGTAGTCTTTCTGCAGTATGTGATCCCCTGCTTTCCACTGACGTTGCAGGGAGAACAATCTCAGAAAGTACATCTGATACAGAGGTTATGAAAACGGTTCAGGCACTAATTAAATTTCCTTTACTAGCCAGCCAGCAGATTCACTCTGATATCTCGTTTGAATACCTCGACGAAGCTCTTGAAAACTTTTTCCAGTGCAAACAAATCTTCACTCCTCAACGTGCTATTGAGGCTCGGACGAGGCGTTTAGAAATTGAAAGCGACTTCCAAGTGCAGGCAGCAAAACTTAAATAGGTGGCGATGGAGAAGATAGAGAGGGAGCTTCATGGGGAGATTTATAGGCCGGCCGCCATTGCATTATCCTCTTGCTGCCTGGTTACTTTATTCTTTCAGGAACCCTGTGTGTACTTCCACAAAACAATTTTCTAATACCTGTCAGCATTGCCTGGACAGTTTACAATCCTTGTAACTTCTCACCATGTAATCAGGTTTTCAACGACATTGCTGAACTACTTATCAAAGTAATCATCAACTGGGATCTCTTGTTTTGCACGCTGATGGGATAGTGGTGCAAATCGTTGAGCCTCACGTATAGGAATGGAACTAAAGTTGCAAAATGATTTTAGTCGGCGACCAGCCGATACCATAATACACACTTACTGACATTGCAGTATTCCCTTGTACCAAACTAGTCGCAAGGTTTGCTATCAAAGGCATAGGATTCCCGACCACCAGATGAACCCACACACAAAACTTTTAAGGACACGACAGTCCGGGTCCTTTCGGCATTTACTCAAGGACTTTGCACCTGTAACACCGGGAGCGTCACTCCAGGTTCACCAGTTCAGGTAGTATGCGTGCTGCTTTCAGGACTTGCTTGTGATAGGAGTTTTGAAGATTCGCTCAGGATGTGAAAGTCACTAAAGATAAAGATTCAAGACAAAGATATTTCGCTTTCCAATTCTATATTGTTAAGGCTTGTTCTCCTGATCAAGAAGCTTGCCCTTCTACCCTCAGCGATTACAGAGGTCTTTATACCTCGATCCTCTCGCTCTAACCATTACTTCTATCTATACTTCACCCATGAGCTTCTCTACCTAACCACTCTTCGCACCAATACCCTTACTTAGACAACCCATCCTCTACCTCTCTGCAGACCCTTCCATATCTTTCCGCTAAGATTTCCTATTTGGACGAATTGAGTCCCTACTGATATCTGTCCTTGGGACTTCTGTGGTCTGGACCTATTGTATCCCTTCGATCTTTTAGTTTCCAGGTGAATGGTATCCTTTCGATTGTGAGGGGTATCGTTGTAAGCAGTCTACATATGCGTGGTCATCAAAGGTCTCATAAGCTATGATTCAAACTCAGGTGCTTTCGTATCTACAGCCTTTCAGCTGTCTTCGTAATTTCGGTAGCATGAGCTGGCAGAGTATCAATACAGTAACCACCCCTCATTCCTTATCAGTCATTTGATTGACTGCATAAGTACTCATTTGATTTTGTTGGTTGTACTAACTGAATGAGTGATATCTTATGGAGATTTGATGACGTGCAGGGATGGCGCTTGTACCATCCCGATCGAGTATCCGTCGAGTGATCGTGGGTGACCCCGCTTCGAGGGTACCTGAAGATGTACAACCTCTGAGGTGTTACATAATATATGGATGACAGTAGCACAACGTTGTCCAGTTGAAACTACATTGAAGTCAATCGATATCTGCATGAAACTACACCATACCAAAATCATGTACCCTATGGATACTGTATTCACTCTAACTAGAGTATGACAGAGCCCTTATCACCTCCGCCTCTGGGCAATCCGGCTAAGTAGCAGAGCTCCCCACCCGCTACCCTTCGTCCCTTTATTAACAAAGGAAAAGTAAAAGATTGACCGCCTCTAACTTACACAAGACAAAAGAAACGAAAAGAAAGAGAGAGACCGCCACTCTCCGCACCTCCACTCACTTGGGCGGGAACTGCCCAACATCCGTGGCCGCAAGGAAGTCCATCACTGCCTGGTCACATGTCTCCATGGAAAACACTTCGGATATCTGCATGTGCCGACATCTGCCCGCTTTCCAGCCCGTTTCCTTGCCAACCTCTTTCCAGAGCTCATTCTGCTCCTCTTTCCACCGCTTTCAGTGGCGGAAGAGATGTTCCCGAGTCTGGACCGCCGTTCGTCTGCACCACCAGCACTTGTCGTCCTCTCGGTATCCGAACCGCTTCAAGTATACTCCAGTCGCTCTTCAGTTTATAGAACCTTGCTGCTAGCGACTTCACGCTTGTCATTGGGACGGGCCTCTTGCTTCCGGTTTTGCCCTTCAGCCTGTAGCTGAAGTGCTTCCTGCACTTGTCAGCCTCCCACTGAGCCTTCGCCGCCGTCCTGCCTTCGGAGAACTGTTTGGTTCTATTCGTAGCCAAGGTGTAGAGTCGCTCATGTACTGTACTGCCTCGGCCTTTTCGTGCTTTGTTTGCCTGGTGGTCGGCTTCTTCGTTCCCAGGGATGCCTGTGTGCCCAGGAACACAGTGAATCTCGACTCCGATGCCGTGGTCATGCAGTTCCCTGGCCTTTTCATTGATCGCTCACGCTAGTTGCTTCCCTGGCCCTGGGTCCAAGAGCGCTGTCTGTCGGGTGGCTGCTTGCGAGACACAGAAAATTACTACGGTCGTTACTGTGTACGCCTGCAGTCACTCTCTTTTCTTAGTAGTCTCTGGAAGTGCGATTCCGATTGCCCATATCTCTGCGTTGAACACCCCCATTTGTCCCATGCCTAGGTAGCTGCGGAATGCCATCCAGCCGTCTCTGTGTTTGCTAACTGCTGTGGCTCCAACTCTCCCATCATCTGTTCGCGATCCGTCCGTCCACCACATGAAGACACTCTCTCCTACCTTGGGTTCCTCCTCCATCACCCATCGATTCGTAGCTCTCTTGGCAGTGACATCATGAAGTATGATGGTCTTGACTTCTGGTTCTTTGAGTAGTTGTGGTGGTTGTTGACATTGTGGTGGTGGTGGAACAAGAGGTTGATCAACAGAGGGTAATGGTTGTACAGGTGGCTGCAGCAATTGCCAAAATAGTCCGATCGCTGGGGCGATTGCCAATGGCCATATCGATTGTCAAAACAATATGGTGGCCACCGCGATTGCCAATGGCCATATCGATTGCCAACAATGTACAGTGGCCATATCGATTGCCAAATACTCTGGTGCCATCAACTCCACCTCCGGTCCATCTGGTCATCCAGAGAAGGCCCAGTCCTTTCGGATTTTGTGTGTAACCACAGGATTTAAACAGAACAGGATCCGGTCATGTTACGAGTTTTTTGAGACTCCGGCGGAATCCCCTGCGCTAGAGGACAGGTGTTCTGTATTTGGTGCGAAATCCTACCCACTTGAGAAAGCAATTCTATATTTACTATATTTCACAGGACTAGCTCCAAAATGTAGAATCCGATGTGGTGCAAAATCAGCTAGACTGACACTAGATTGTACATCACCTCCCGATAGAATGCAACTAGTAGATCATTTCACATCAAACAAACATCCTTTTCGGAGCGATATTCGGGGTGTTGTCATGGTGGATGGTGTGGTTGAAGGAATCCCCTCCCGGTATCCACTCCGTCCATCCACCCATGCCAACACCAGGAATATTGGTCCGATAGTATGTTTGTTTGACAAGAAATAATTTAGTAATTGTTTTCTATCAGGCTGCATTGTCCGATCTGTTTTCCGTCAATCGGTTTTTTTTGCGCAGGCATTCTTGCAGTCTTTGCACCTAACAGACAGTTTTACAAACAATTCTGCACCACAACACATCCAAATTTCTTTGAGACATTTGCATCTTGCAGCGGATCATGTTCTCTCTCATATGCATCGCTGTAACAAATACTTATTTGTGTTGTTGCAAACACTGTCGATGTGGTGGCGAGGTGTTCAAGATACCAGAGGGGATTCTCCTGAATGTGGTCATTAAAGTTCTGAAATATGCGCCGGTTGATTTCGCATACAATATTTGGTGGGGTGTGGTCACAAATACGTTCTGACATGTACTGACAGCCACTTTCATGTGTTGCAACCGGTTGCCACATACTTTTGATCGCCACCGGGATGTTGGCACTGTTACACACATACAAATCCGCTCTTTTTTTTTTAAAGACCGCCCTGCTTATGAGACCCTACAACCCCTATCCCTTGGATCCTAGTGCTCCCCAGCAAAACAAAACTACGACATGTACGATAGAGAGCTCTTGGCAACCGTTCAGTTGATGAAACGATGGTGTCACTATCTTGGGGGTGTACGGCAGAAGATCTTGCTATTCAGAAAAACATTGTTGCACTGCAGGAGGTAGATTCCTCAGACCTAGTGTTGGCAACGAATCGTTGTAGTTCGAGGAAATTGACGAACCAGTTCGATTCACACGAATCGGATCATGGTTAGGGTTTGTCAATTCAAGTTCAAATCGAACCGAGGTGCAGTCGAACCAAGCGGGTTCGAGGTTTGCCACGAACTTTCGTCAAATGTTTGGATTCGGGCGGACCGGTTCGCGAACCTTACAACTCATGACTATCGTTATCTCATAGAAGCTTTTACTTGCATGTATGAGGTTTAACTTGCTCGTATAGGCAGAAGCAGCTCAGCCTGAGCTCGATCGCGTCCAGCCAGCCGAGATTCAGTCCAGCTCGATCATTTCCAGCCCAGCTCGACCGTGTCCAGCCAGCCGAGATCCAGTCCAGCCCGATCATCTCCAACCAGTCGAGAGCCAGCCCAGCTCGACCGTCTCCAGCCCAGCTCGACCGCCTCCAGCCAGCTCCGGCTCGATCGCGTCAAGCCAGTCTCCAGCCAGCCCAGCTCGACCGCATCCAGCCAGCCGAGATCCAGTCCAGCTCGATCATCTCCAACCAGTCGAGAGCCAGCCCAGCTCGACCGTCTCCAGCCAGCTCCGGCTTGATCGCGTCAAGCCAGTGGAGAGCCAGCTGAGATCCAGTCCAACTCTACCGTCTCCACTCAGCCCTGCTCGACCGTCCCCAGCGAGTCCCGGCTTGATCGTGTCCAACCAGTCGAGAGCCAGCTCAGCTGGACCATCTCCTGCCAGACCCGGC
>MU122405.1:0-50632 GCA_014904905.1 Wilcoxina mikolae CBS 423.85 | reverse complement strand
AACATCTTTGTCTTGAATCTTCATCTATTAGTGACTTTCACATCCTGAGCGAATCTTCATAACTTCCATCGCAAGCTAGTCCTGAAAGCAGTAAGTATACTACTTATACTGGTAAACCTGGAGTGACGCTCCCGGTGTTACAGACGTGCAGTGACACTACTAGTACATATGCGATGATTTTATCCCTAGGTTTGCGTTTGGTTCTCGTTATGTGGCATTCATTACTGTCGCAGCTATACAGTGTAAATATTACTTCCTGATGAAGCCGTGCAGCATACACACCTGTTGATCCACAATTCTACTCATGTGTCGCATGAGTCAAATGTACGCCTTGACATAATCCAATATTTGCAGCATGTGACGTTTATACAATGACCTGAATTGCACTCACATCTCAGTCAACTGATACAGGGCAGAGATGTTACTGAGGATAATGTTTGATATTAAGCTCTAATATATACAGTTTGCCGATCTAAACACCATGCTACACATTGTAGCCCGCATGACACACATCCTCGAAACTACTCTCTCCTCATTCCAAACGCCAAGGTACATGTCTCAGCCAGCATGAAGCACATCCTTTAATTTACTCTCTCCTTGGTAGTCATCAACCGACTCCTACTATTCGTACCCACCCTCATCCTCATCCTTATTCTTGTCTCCATCCTCCTCATTCTGGTCCTGATCATGATCTAGCTTCAGACCATGATGTCTCTGTGCACAACTCCTGCCACTGTTAATGATATCATGCTCCTTGTCAATATCATTTTCGCCATCGTCAATGCCATGTGTAGCATCGAAAGATAAATCTTCAGCATCGGGAATGTGGATCACCACAATGATTAGAGTCTCAATATCTGGCTCCATCATCAGGGCTTCCATTGCAGTCTTGTTAAATACCACTCGACGAGCCTTGGCCATGGGCGGAATGTTATCGGCTGTTTTTTCATGTACAATAAGGTTGTTGAGAGCCGCCTTTATGGACTTCATAACCTTCTGTCTTGATGTATATGGGATATCGTTTCATATATTCATGAGATCAGTGTAAGTCTCTGGAAATTACAACAGCAACTGGATGCATTGTGAGGGTTGTATAGTAATACTTACAAGGGTCATTATTTCGATTGAAGTAGTACTTTTACTCAGGCCTGTTGTGCCTGATTGTGAGGTCATCGATTGCAACCTTTGTTGGAGCCAAACCTGAATTGTTTTGCCACTCTCTCAGTACCTGATGCTATGCCGTACATGTTATAACAATCAGTGCCGGGGATGTCTGTTCCCACATCCTGTCATGGCAGCCCGATTTCAGCATGCCGCGTTTGCAAGTTAGTTTGAAGAAATATATATATAGAAACGGTGGAATCACCTGGGCAAGAAAGTTGATAGATCGTTCCTGATAGTGTTAGCATCGCCACATGTTGCATTTAGAACTCTCATCAAGTTGGTTCGTACAATTGCCTTGGTGTAAATTGAATGTACAAGATGAAATAATTAGGTCAATGTGTGTGTGGCACTTATCATCTTCAAAACGGTTCAAGTAACATAGTCTCCCTACACATTCACGAACCTTGTTGATCATGTGCAATCTGACTGCATTGCAACTGTTTTTGAGCTGACATACAGCCGGTTAGTCAATGAGAATGCAATTCTTAGGAGATTACTAAGTATCTTGAGACACTCCTTCTGACGTTCCTGGAAGGCAATATTGACTCCTTCCTTCCTCCATGCCTTGGGCCAGGAATGCTCTACATACTTTGTGTTGCAAACAATGTTAGTCGGTATCTACCACTCTCGGAATTGTATAAGCTATCACTACACACTCTGTTTCAGTTGCAATTGTAGTCTCGCTCAGGAGTTGCTTCTCTATCATGCGAAGCATTGTTTCCATTAACGCAGTATATCGAAGGTCACATGGTGTAAGGACATTCTGACAGCCATGTGGTTTACTGCCAACTGACAGACTCGACAGTGTCCTTGGCGGATATGATTTGATGAGTTGTCTAGCTGCTAATGATGGGTTTGCACTGCAGAGGAGACCAAGGTTTGTCGCTGAAGAGATACCCACATTGAAGATGACAATGGGTGCTGGTGACATCAAATTGTAGCTATGATTTGGCGGGGGAAACAACTGTTTTGGGATGGATTGGGAATAGACACAATGGGAGTGGATGCTGATGTGACATGAGTAATTGAACCTTCGATATATGGTGGTGTAGCCTTCATCTGCTGTCGTATCTTCTTGTCAGGCTGCAAAGTGAGTTTCCTCTTATGACTGTTTGGTGTATGTGGCATTGGGGTGCCAGGAGTGGCCGGTGCTGCATTTGAAAGTGGGGATGCGGCCTTGTGCAGAAGCCTTATTGTTATGGACCTTCGGGTCATTTTCAGAATGGAGGAATGTCATAAAAGAAGAAACTGAGTGCAGTTGCGATGTAGCTGAAAGGTAATGCTGTGTGGAAAAGGACTGACACATCGCTTGGCATTACCCCTGAATTGTTTTCTCATACAGGGGCAGATTGACACGATTTCGTATTAGCTTGTCACAAGGTATTGTGTACACTTAGTCAATCAAATAACAAAAATGTGAAGAAAACCTGAATCAGACTAAAAACAATTGCATAAAATTTAACAATGACTCCACCCGACCCAAACACCCGACCACCAATGGATACCTAACCGGTGTATCAGTATGCTAGTCTTTTACAGCACTGTTGGACATAATGAACACCATGACTCACATTGCTGACCCAACCATGGCGGAGCCAAACCCGATGCCTCACACTGTGTGAATCTCATAACACAATTGTTATCTTGGTGCGGGCCAATTGTCACTGACTCTGACAACCATCAATACCCTCCGATACCGACGAAATGCCACATACTGTTTAACGGTCCACCAATACCTGTGCCATTTGCGACCTCAGCTGCTATTGCCCTAACTCCATCACTGCTCGCGATGTCACCTCAACAATTTGTGCTGTCTCTGTCATTCATGTAACTCAGGCACCCATTGACTCCTCCAGCACAGATGACAACACATCTTGGAGAGAGGCATACTCGTCATGGTTCGTAGCAGTGACCTCTGATTGTGTGATTGCAGAGTGGTTTATGGCGAGAACCTCGGAGCAGTTGTTGGACTCACAGCCGGATCGGAGGCACCAGGTGTGTTCGTGGGAGAGAATTGTGGTTGTGGTGGTGGTGGTTGTGGTTGTGGTGGTTGTGGTGGTTGCGATGGTGGTAGTGGTGGTGGTGGTGGAATAGATTTTGCAATCGTTGGAAGTGAAACTGCAATTGCCTTCAGATCATCCACAACAATGAGAGGGTTGTAAGCTGGAGTGGAAAAGAAGATGGCTGCAGAGTCATAACCATTAAGTCGAGTAGTATTCCATGGCTACAGAGACGTTTCACCAAGCATCATGAGACACCCAAGGATACAACTAACATCTCTGGCAGGATATAGGCGACTCACAGCATGGTGTAGGGACTTTGTAGTGAGCTTTTTGACTTGTGAGTGTTGCCATCAATTAGAGCTCTGGTGAACGAAAGATGTTGTCCTAATGGTTGAAGCTTTCCGGGCTGCACCTTTCAGGGTCGACAATTCACACACTGAAGGTGTACAATATCTTTGCGCCGGTAGGGACACTGTTGGTGAAGGTGTCATCGAGTTTTCGCTTCTCTTGCACAGCTCAAGCAATGATTGTCAGTGGTATTGCACATTTGTGGAAGGGTGGCTGCAGATTCCGTGTCGCGGGATAGCAGATGTCTTCCTTGACATCGGCTTGGTCGCATTTGGACTTGTCGCAGTCGTCAAAGTCGTCAGAGTCAGGTTCTGTATCAGTGTAGGTAGGTAAATGTGGGCTTCCTTTCTGATCTCGATTTAGATGCACCAGATGTTTATCGAAACTGTCTCGGAGAAATGCAGGAAACCCACTCTACCATTCCATGTATTGTGGTTCAGTCAATACCTGATGTGACCATATCTCGTGTAACTGTGCAATGTGCCATGTAGTTACAGGGGCCAAGAAAAGGATACCATACGTCAAGTGAGTCATGCGATCATCCTTGATACTGTGAATGCAAAAGATCTGAACAAGGCCTTGAATGCGCTAAGTAATTGATTGCTTCGGGAAAACATCAAGGTGGAGAGTGTCCTGAAATGAATCAGTTTTGGAGGGGGTAGATGGGATCCTTGTGGGTGGCATTACAACATTCTGAGCTGTAAACAAGGTGTATGAGGGGGCGATGAGGGTTAGGTTTAATGTGTTTGAAAACGACGATGGGAGTGGTAAATACGTAAAGATGGAGTAGATAGAGATGATGGAGAAGAATTGAAAAGGAGGGAGTGTATGGTAGAATATATACAGTGCAAGATGCGCCATAAAGGTGCAGAAAACGTGTGGAGCAGATCACCGAATAGATGAAACCGCCGATTACATCAAAAATCATACTTGAAAAGAAACTTTCCTGGTTGTATACAACCATGGGTACTCCTATTACGGCATGAAAGATGCACTGCATATTTTATACGACTCTGAATGTTATTTGAACCACCTCTTGAGCGTGATACATACTGGTCAAGCAAATGTTGGGCAAAGGCGCTGAAGTCAATCAGTTTGAATTACTACCATTGCGCAGTAACATCAAGATCAAACATAATGATATCGTGAGGTGTTACAAAAAAGTCAGGAGCTACTATATGAAGTTCTTGTAGTGTCACCGTCACCTCTGGCTGTATATAGGACTCTCCAATCACAACGCATTGACTTTGGACGGTCAGAATCCGTGTCTTGCAACATTAAAGGAGTGATATTACATGTTTTCATCCCTCTTTGGTATCACATATCTGCCCGCACATTAAACAAGCAAGCTAACAAGCAACTCCATGAATTCTTTCTTATTTGTAACTGACACTTAGAGTCGGATGAGGCTCTGGATATGGCTACTTCGTGACAAACTCTTGGTGCAGGATATTCTAGGGTCTTGGTATTTAATATATGGCTCTGAGAGTTTTGTATGCCATGCAGCTCAATTACATTACCTCTGCTTTGCAACAATAATAACATTCTACCAACTGCATTTGCAGCCATCAGCATCATCTACACGACACACATGATCACTTCCATTCAAACTTCTAATCGTTTCTGCGCTGTTTGCTTGAAACTTGAGAAGGCTGATCTGGGCTCTACAATCATATCGACAGAGACCATCCTCAATATTACGCCCAACTTCTTAAGGCCAAGATGGAATCCAGGCCCCCTGATCGTGTTCAAAAAACTCTCAGCGTTACCTCTATGACAAGAACAGTGGTTTTCATATCAACATAACCTGGTTGATGATGCTGACGCATTTCCTCTGTTGCACACGTCACCTTCTCCGAAACTACCCGAATTTAACCCTAATACCACAAGCTTCTCATATACCGATGCAGGAGCCACTGTCACCTATGTTCCTTTGAGTACAATACTGAATAACCCTTGGACAACGCCTTCCATCAGTGCGACAGTGAGGACAAGTATAATTATGCAGAGCTGGTCATATCAAAAGGTCTTCCCGCCAAGGTCAAAGATGACTTCCTGAAGGGTAACTGTGGCCCTAAAGAGTGTGTGCGGGATTCTCTGAAATTAAATTACATCCTCCGACAGATAATCCATGCAATAGAGGATGGACTACGGCATGATGCCTGGAATAAAGCTACGTTTCAGATGGCATCGAATGCGCAGCATCTGGATACAATGGTGTGTACACTCAGTGACCTAATAGAGTGTGAAGAAGTGCTACTCCAGCTGCCAGCATACCGAGAACATCATACATACACTCTGAAACCATGCTTAAATAATTCTGGACACTGTGTTTAATATGTGGTGAATACTGGACACTGTGGCTGGGATAAGCAGTTAAGCATCCTTCTTAGTATATCTTATACAATACTCACAATTGAATAGACGACACATCCAGTCTGTGACAGGTTGGTGCCAATGACATTCTTGTCTGGCAGCACCTACCTCACGAATATCTCTGGCAACAAGAAGGTATACATGATATATATGACGATTGGCAACCGATCTGTAGACACTCAAATGAAGCACCCCATGAACAGCGTGTTGTTGGTCTCCCATTTGCACATTCCGGTCAAGATGCGTGATATCCCCCTCCAAAGAATAGATGCTCCGGGTAAATACAACCGAATGTTCAATTAGAACGTCGTGTAGCATGTGTTGCAGCCTGTGCTGAATTCTGAGACCCGCACCTTCTGTGCCCGCTGTGCTTATTGCAATTTCAGTCATTGTTATTCGACACTAACTACATTGATGCCCAATTACCCCAAGCACCATGACTTTCATAACATCAAGAATGGTGATTACTAGTGGTGCGAATACCCAATGCATGAAATGGGTAATCTTCCCTGCCACCATCAGTAAACAACCTCCAGGATCATAATACCTATTGTATACTATCAGATTGATATACCCCCCTGAGCATCGCCATCTCAAATGCCACAATATCAATCTTGGTTTCAACATCTTATGGTATCTCAATTGCGTTACAAACAATCTTGCTCAGCCAGATCTACTCCACACAATGCAAATTGGGATGTTGAAGTACCTACTGACTTGGCTTCACAAATTTCTCAAGTATCATTAGTAGCTTAACAAGTTCAATTATATTTGGCTCTCGGTGCCTGCATACCTGGATATGACGAAGCCAAGATGTGCACATTAGGAGGTTTTCCATTGGAATGGAAGAGAAACAAAAATGATGACAGGATTTCCTTGGGGATGCCGTACGTAATGCTCTGCGGGATCCAAGCCCCTTTCAGCACAGTGTTTTTGATCATGCAGTTGAGTGCTCCCGCAACCATATTGAGTTCTATATCTATTGCCAGTATGACTCTAATGATTTCGTAACGCTAGACCCCATTTAACAATGAACTGCATCGCTTTCACAATTTGAAGGATCTGTTTAAACAATTCAGGGCTCGTAAACAACTTGCAGCAGAGGCCAAAAAGTAACATATGGAGTTGTGTGCCAAGCGGGATACAGAGTGGGCGAAAAACAAGAAGAAAATGGTGATGCTTCAACAGCGCATTCGTGCCGCCTGGAACAGTATTATCGATACACAAATGGCCGAAATCATTGAAGAGTTTAACAATATCAACTTTTCCATTTTACATCTCAGGCAGCACTTCTGAGAGCTAATACAACAGTAGGGTTCGGTTAAACAGTAGTCGACGATAATCCGAAACAGTTCTCACTGGAAGCAGATTAAGGACTGGTTTATTGCCTCCAACAAGATGGGTGATTACTATGCTTGGATAATCAAATACTGCCTTTCGAGGGTTGCTTTCCCTGTTAGAAAGGCCAATCGCGACACAAGGCATTGTAAATGAGCTGGTCCACAGATGACCGAAGTGACGGTAGAAGTGACTACGAATGCAAGCACTACAAGTAGTCGTCCTGTATTGAGGTTCATATATCAGTAGAAGCTCAAAGGAAAAGACTAAATCAAAAACTTTCAAGGCCTTTTGAACACAATCAGTGACGACCTCCTACGAAATGGTCTGTACGATGCCACCCATCGTTTCTTACACTCCAAGCAGGTAAATACTGATTCAGATGATCTCTTATGTGGCATTGCCGCAATTTTCCATGGATCGGAGGCACACTCATATAACAAACATGACCAGCACATCATTCAGACACTCAGATGTACTGGAGATAAACGATGGTATTCTGGGGATTCCTCCCATGGCTGACTTTGGGTTCAAACTTCGCAACATACTGAAGGCAGGACCTGTCTCACAAGGCACTGCAGGGATACGTACCGTACAGTATGGTTCGTCTATTCCAGCGGCTAGTTATCCATTGGCACGCCACAGACACCTTTTTGCTTGCCTGCATTGAAGTGATAACAATTGCCAATGGTGGAATGCCGAAAAGTGCGTCGCAGCTAGTCAGGGTAGTCAAACCATCTTGGACAGGTGCACATGCAGATATTAGTGCAGCAAATATTGTGGGTGTGGCTCATATCATTCCAGAGGAGATAATTTCAACAAAGTCAGAGAATAAAGGATAATTAGTCAATACTCAAATACACCTAGCGACTTGGAACGATGTTTATAATATGCTGTACGACAAGTTTAATACAGTTGTGAAGAGGGTATAAACGGTTTTTAGAACTGTAAATAGACTTGATAGACAGACCTTGAAGTTGGTTGTATACAGCCAAGACATGGGAGCAACCAAAGTGGTTCTCCATCGAATATGACCTTATGGTGTAATATGCTGTGCATAGCATCACCATTACAATGGCCAGAGCAGTGTTGCTGCCGAGCACCAAGCACCTTTCAATTGCACCGGCCACACGAAGAATACAGTATATTAAGCGTCCCAAGGCACCATGCATAGTGATATGCGACCTTGTGAAAACCAGGACTTGATTTTGCAGTACCTCACATTGTATCGTCGCGGACTTACATGTTACCCTGTCCACCGTTGTCCCAGACGCTCCTGGCGTACCACCGATGTCCGGGCGTGACCAATATGTCCGGGCGCAGGGATTTTTTCCCCATGGGACCCGTTGAGACGGCCTGCTAATGAGTTCGGCCACGAGAGCCTGTCGGACGGGTGTTGGTGACCCTGACAGTTGAACTCTACGATGACCTGCTACCGGTGATTAAGAAGCCCCTGGCTAGTAATCTATTGGCAATTGACTTCTCGGGTAACCTAGTCAATAACCCAAGAGACAAAGTCGAAGCCGAAGCCGAAGTCGAAGCCATGAAGCAATGGAGTGTCGTTGCTGGAGCTCTGACCTACGAGGGGAGGATAAATGTCCCTGCGGACTATGCTCTCCGCGGTCAATTAAGAAGTCTCTTTCAAGATAATCCTAAGTCCAGTCACTCTGGGGCTCTTAAAACTCCTAAGTTAGTCTCTATGGATTTCTGTTGGCCTACGATGGACACGTACATAAGGAAGTATGTCAGCGGCTGCGAAATATGTCAGCGGTTCCGATGTATGTCACCGAATCAAGACCCCACGGCATGGCCGCCATAGAGTGATGACACATGCCACTTACACCACCCCAGTCAGAACACAGAATTGCCAGAATCGACCGCGTCCGGATACACGGAGATCCTAGTTATCGTTTACCGGTTGATAAAGTAGGCGACCTACCTGCTCTGCAGAAAGGATATCGGCTCACTAGAGCCAGCCAAATCAGCAAACGAGATGTCATGCTGCGCGAATGTGAATAGGCTGCAATCCTTCATGGACGTATTAGAAGGCCACCGCGTTGAAGCATTAGAGCCGAGAGCGCGGACGCACCGAATTACATGGCAACTATGACATTGTACGGGGGTTAATTACGAATTAGATATATACACGAACGTAGATGCTTTGCAATTGCCCTTAACTAAACGAAGCCATGCAATAAATGTCGCCGCCCGCAGTGGCAACTAACCAGGTGCCCCCTACAGTTAGGGTCGGCATGGCATGGCGTATGCAAACCCATTACGTTCGTGGATTCGGAAGTCGAAGGCATAGAAATCGGAGAATGGATACCTTGATGCACCAGAGCAGAAGCAAACTATGAGTACTACTGCATGGGAAACATATGAGTTAGATATCACAACTCAAATGAGCACGTACGAATGTAAGTCAACATATGATGATGGCAATCGATGGCGGAACGAGACCCACTCAAGTCATCCAACCACCACTGGAAATGAAGGAGAATGGCAACGGCTATCACAGATGAGGTCTCCCGTGTGCTAGGGATATACCAAAGCACAGAGACATTCAATTGGAGAAATCATACGAATCTAAGAATGCTCAAGAGTAGCAGCTATGACCAACATAAGTACATCATGCAATGATGCTAATTAACTGTTGGAGAGATACGTTACCGACCACGATGGCCACCTCCGAGATTTCGATATTTGTATTGGAAATGGCAGCGGGGGCTGTGAGCAGGTCTAAAAGCGATACCATTCTCTCGGCTCTAGCGGTCTCTCTATGTACAGAATGATAAGAACATATTGGCCGCTGTACCATCGGTATTGGCCGCTCTATCATCGTGCAGATTCGGTCGGGGTTGAGCGGATTTCCAACAGTCCCAATCTGTGAAAACCATGCCCATACAAAGGTTAAAGATTAAGAGAGCAAAGGTAGGACAATGACAAAAGAAATACCAAGTACAAAAGATGTCAAGTGGCGGCTACTTGCAGCCAGGTAAGTTCGTGTTTTCAAACAAAGTCGATTCTCCAACCCTGACCCAGTTACAATGTCAAATGGCGATCCCTGCAACCCTAACCCAAATACAGCGTCACTTCATCACAACCACCCACTGCCACCACAAGGAAATCGACCACAAAACAACAATAGGGGAAAATACACAAAATGCAATGGTGACTAATAGATACCTATACTGGCACGATGCTGCAAAAATTTCTCTTTTGGCAGAACCTTTGTAAGACAGTCTGCAACCATAACCCCAGTAGGTATATACTCCACAGATACCTCTCCTTCTTCAATCTTCTCCCTAACCAAATAATGCTGGATGTCAACATGTTTGGTGCAGGCATGGTACACTGGATTGTGGGTGAGAGCAATGCAGCCTTGGTTATGTGCATAAACTGTGATGGAGGGGAGTTTCTTGAGCTGGCGATCCAACATTTCGCTGAGAAAAAAGCGAAGACAGATAGCATCATTGGGAGCCTGAGTGATCGCCATATACTCACTATCGGTAGATGAAAGTGCCACTGTAGCCTGCTTCTTGCTTGACCAACACACTGGCAATTGACTAGCCTGGAAATTGTAGGCCTCAGTGCTATGGTTAGTATCTAGACATCCTGCCCAATCACTATCACTGTAACCAGTGACTGTCGAATCCCTCCAGATCATGGGATAGTATGGCTTTCCTGCCCCTACTGGTGTAGGTTGGAATGATCGGCATCTGGTGAGGTGCAGGGCCAGGTGTGTCGACCCTCAAATGTATCTGAGGATGTGGTGGAGGGCAGCAAGATGATCATGAGGGGGAGAACTGCAAAACTGAGTGACTGCTTCCACTGCTTATGCAAGGCCTGGCCTGGTAGCCACCATAAGGTACACGATCGAACCAACATTACTCCAGTTAAGGTTGGCATCAGGTTGAGAAAAAGAGATGCAGAATCATTTCTGAGCTTTGTACCTGTACTGTGTGGAGTAATTGGGAGATTGCAGGAGGAGTGCTGAAAGCGTTGATGAATCTCCTCAGCATACCGCTCCTGTGAGAGGTGTAGGCCATTGTCTTCTTGCATGACTTCAATTCCCAAACAGTAAGAATGGGGACCATGGTCAGACATTTCGAATTTTGTCTGGAGCAGCTTCTTGCGCAACTGCTTCTGGTTCACCCATAACAATCAGGTTATCCACATAGACCATGATAAAGAGAGAACGGGAGGGATTGAAGTAGACACAGTGGTCAGAATCTGCTTGCTGGAGGCCAACCTTCTTGAAAAAGAACTCATGGAGAGTCTTGTTGAGAATTTGAGAGGATGACTTGAGGCCATTTAATGTCTCGTGTAGTTGGAGAATATCCTCTTAGTATTCACTAGAAACACCTTGAGGAACCTCCATGTATATGGGATCCTCGTCATCACCCATATCCTGTCCAAGAAATGCAGTCTTGATGTCCATCTCGTCTACCTCAAAGTTCTTCGAAACTTCAAACACCAGGAGGAGTTGGATGGTTTGAAACTTATCTTCTGGCGAAAATGTCTCCAGGTAATCGATGCCATATATTTGGTGGTATACATTTGCACCCAGTCATGCCTTGTACCGCAACACCTCTCCCTCCAATCCATATTTAATTATGAACACCCATCCACACCCAATCACATTTTGATGGGCTTTTTGGTTTCAAGGCAATAGAGTCCAGACCTTATTGTTTTTAATTGAAGCTAATTTTTCTTTGTAAGCCTGCTCCCACTCACTCAATTAAGGGGAATCAAAGACTTCTTCCCCAGTATGGGGCTTATCGATGACAATAGTTTGTCCTACTGCAGTGTTTGCTGAGTGTCCAGATGGACAAGGTTTCTGGTACCTGGTTGAACGTGGATACTGAACACTGCCCATTTCATCCCAGATTCAAATGCAACCTGGATACTATCAATATGTGTTGCACAAGAATTGCCAGGAATATACAGCCTGTCAGACGACTCTATGTATATATCGGTTGACTGGACTACTACAGGGAGCCCTCAATCAGGTAACAGCATCCATCTGAGTATCTCATAAAATAATGATCGTGCTCCTAGAGTCAATCGCAGAATAATTCATAGACGATATGGGTGTGAAAGATCTGATGAGTTGATACGTGTACAAACAGATTGAATATATTGGAAATGGTATCGGGTGCGGGGTTGATGGGATTTCCAACACTCTCACTCTGTGAAAACAACACCCATATAAAGGTCAATGAAAAATATAGGAAAGGTCGGAGAATGAGAAAAGAATGAAAGACCAAGTACAAAGAATGAGTCAGTACAAAAGAAGTCAAATGGTGGCTACTTATAGCCGGGAAGTCCTCATTTACAAAGAAAGTTGATCCCAGCAAACTTGACCCTGATGCAATGTCAAATCTGGATCCCTACAACCCTCACCTAGATTAAATATCACCTGATGACAACCGGCGGTAGCCACCACACGGAAATCTACCACACAACAACAAAGGAATAATATAGACGAAAAGCCATTAAGAATGATAGATACCTATTCTGGCATGATGCTGGAAAAGTTTCTCTTGTCTCAGGCCCTTTGTGAGACATTCTGCCACCATAACCCCAGTGGGTGCATTCTCCAATGAAACCTCTCCTCACTCAACCATTTCCCTAATGAAATGATGCTGACCGTCAACATGCTTGGTGCAAGCGTGATGCTCTGGGGTGTGGGAGAATGCAATGCAACCTTGGTTATCTACAACAATCATGATGGAGGGGAGTTTCTGGAGCTGGCAACCCAGATCTCACTGAGGAAAAAGTCAAGCTAGATAGCTTCCTTGGAAGCCTAAGTGATTGCCATATACTCAGCTTTGGTGGATGAAAGTGCCACTGTGGCCTGCTTCTTGCTTGACCACGGAACTGGTGATTGACCAGCCAGGAACACGTAGGCCCCAGTGCTGTGGTGAGAATCTAGACATCCTGCCCAGTCACTATCACTGTACCCAGTGACTTCCAAATCCCCCATGATCTTGAGATAGTATGGCTTTCCAACAGCGGCGGATGTAGAAACAGGATTGAATGCAATACATCTGGTGTAATGGAGTGCCAGGTGTGAATACCCTCCAATGTATCTCAGAATGTGGTTGAAGACAGCATGGTGATCCAGAGCGGGAGAACTGCAGGACTGAGAAACTGCGTCCACTGCATATGCGAGGTCGGACCTGGTAGGCAGCATAAGGTACATGATCCAACCAACAATGCTTTAGTAGAGAGGACACCCTTGTTGGTATAGAAGAGCTCAAGAATCCTTTCAAAGTATTTTACCGGTATGGAGTGGTGTTACACCTCACAAGTTGTACATCACCAAAGGCCATCGAAGCGCAGTCACCTACAGTCACTCGATGACAGCCGCATCGGGATAGTACAAACCCCATTCCTGGACGTCATCGAAACTAACACAGAATATCACTCTCACCAAACGAAATCTGATGAGCTGTCATGCAGTCAACAACACCACAGATAAGGTGTTAAAGGTGGTAATTGGGATGATTCCCTGCCAGCTCATCCCACCGATAATGCGAAGACAGCTGATTGGCTGTAGAGGTGAAAGCACCTGCGTTTTCAGCATAGCAGATGAAGCCTCTTGTGTCCCTTACGATCGAAAGGATAGAACAGGTCCAGACTACAGAGGTCCGAACGATTGATGTCAGTTGGGGTTCTATTCGTCTGGGTTGGAGATCTGAGTGGAAAGATGCGGGCAGGAAGGGCTTTGGTGCAAAGGGGAGGTTAGGTAGAGGAGCTCATGAGAAAAGTGTAGAAAGATATAATTGTTTGAGCAAGAGGATAGAGGTATAAAGACCTCTAGAATCTTCGACAGTAGAAGGGCAAGCTTCTTGACGAGGAGAACAAGCCTTAACAATATGCGCATTGGAAAGCCAAACATCTTTGTCTTGAATCTTTCTCTTTAGTCACTTTCACATCCTGAGCGAATCTTTATAACTTCCATCGCAAGCAAGTCTAGAAAGCAGTAAGGATACTACTTCTACTGTTAAACCTGGAGTGACGCTCCCGGTATTACATTATATTGTTAGGAAAGAAACACTTCTGTTGAAGCTATCTTTCTACCCTCCAAGCGATCAAAGGTTGTTGATGCTTATGCTCTTTTATATTCCAGATATTGGCTGACACATCTCACAGGCAGAGTGCTGGTATCACGAGCCAGATTTTGATCTCATTACCAGCTGGGTTGGAACATCTCTCCCTAAGTGAAGCAATTACTGTGAGCTTGTGCACAAAGAAGCTACATTCAGTTAGCATTGGCAGAGGCCATTCAATGATTGAAAACTGAAGCATTATACGACGCGCACCTCCCCAAGCAGCAATCCCTTACATACCTGATGTTAGGTATCTTGCTAGCCCTGATCGGAACCATTGTCCTACCCCATTGGTGAAAGCCCCATTCAGCATACTACACACCTTCGTTACATTTACAACAGGTAGCTGTCACGAGGTTCCTTATTGATTGGGATCTCAATTTAACTCCCTTCTTCGGAACTTGGTGGTTCTATTGCTGGATCTTTCAAGGACAAGTCTGTGTCATACTCTACGCAATGACAGTCACTGGGTCTGATATGATGATGGGGGAGGCAGTGACGTTGGTACGAAGGGAAAGTGTGTTGATAGTGGAAGGCGATAAGGGGAAAGAAGTAGTTCGTTATGAACCCATTGTGCGGAATGATATTCCTGATTGGGTAGTCTCTTTGATAAACAGTATCGAGTCAGAGTTGAACCGAATGGATGCATTGAGTACGTAGACTCAAACAAGAAACATCAAGATTAAAGAAGCATTGCCTGAGTTGGTCAAAAAATACGAAGCACTTGTGTATAGGCAAAATGAGATATACGATGCTGTGGCTTTAGGGATCGATAACCTTCAAAGGGCGCAGCTGGAACATCACTTAGACATTATTGCCCAGTCCCAGGTATTTGATGCCAATGTTAGTGCTGCTATTGCCATCGCAAAGGCACAGTCTTCTGAAGCATATGAGGAGTTACGCCTAGCTCTTGGGACTCAGATACAGTCCTCATCAACAGCATGGACCTCTCTCTCTGGCATATTGCAAAAGAGGGAAAGAGCTCAGGAGAGGCTCACTCTGCAAGTATATACACCGTCAGAAAAACTTACCAGTGTCAAGCGGAAGGCCAGCGAAGAGATTTAGAGGGTCACAGAACTCAGGAAGAAGGCTGACGCTAAGAAGAAGCAGAGAGAAGGTGATGTATGGTAGACTCAAAGGGATATGGAGAAGAAGTTTCGGGTGTTCACATGGACCCTTATGACTAGCCTATCGGAAGAAACCATCTAGAAATCGATCATCTACCTAGCAAGGTCTGTCATTGGGGATCAAGAAGGAGATAACAAACCAAGTGACGAGGGATTTCGCCTTCGTTACTGTATAGGTACCAAACCTTGAAGGACATTGGGTTAGAGAAGCCATCACTCTCGATCCTGAGGGAGCCCCACAACCACAAGGGGATTCTGGTTCGGAATCCGGCCTCTCTGGCTCTGAACATGAGGAAGGAGGTGGGGGAAGTGGAGGTGGTGGAAGCGGAGGAAGTGGTGGAGGTGGAGGCAAAGGAGGTGGTAGTGGAGGTAGAGGTGAGGAGGAGGGAGAGGCAGAAGCGGAGGAAGTTTACATCCAAGTCAAATACCCCTATCTCCTTCTGGCAGTACAGACTATAGTACGCCACCTCCCAACTCTCACCTACCAGCCAGATCCTCAAAGAAAGGTATAATGAAAATGCCTCCAGTCTTCAAAGGGAATAAGAAGGACTCCAGGAAATTTATCGAAGGTGGATTCAATTAGTAGAACGTTATCTTCAATACCTCCTCAACAAATTCCACGATGACATCGACAAGATCATATGGGTTGCAGGCCTTCTGAAACACAAGGCTCTAGCCTGGTACCATAACCGTGAAGAAGACATGAAGAAGTTCTACTAGGTCAATATCTGGAAATCTTCCACCAGTACGATGGAAGAAAGATTCACCAATAAGCAAGAGGAAGAGAAGCCCCTCCGAAGAATGAATGATCTGAAGTACACTGGGGAAATTGAGGACTACTTAACGAAAATAGAAACCCTCAACTTTCGAGTATGTCTCAGCGGAATCTCTTACATCCATTCCCTTAAACACGGGATGAACAAGGAAATTCAGGATCAAATGACAACTGCAGAAGTACCACCCAAAGATGACACAGCCTTTATCGAATTAATGAGGCGAGTGGGTGTATCATATGAAGATCGGTTGGCAGAAAAGAATAGGTCTCATCGACATCGTGATAACTCCCAAAGCAAGAAGGGAAATGAGCGGAAGAGAGATGAGCACCAGGGGAAGGATAAGAACCAAGAAAAGAGTCCAGAGAAGGGCAGAGAAACTGACCCCAAGAAATCTCGAACTGTGAAGAAGGGACCAAAGCCTATTCACACAGATAAGGCCGAAGACCTTAAGGTAATTTCTGAAGGTTGACTAGAAGCAAGAGCCAAATACAACGAATGCAAACGTTGTGGATCGTCTGAACATGATCGTTGGTTCTTCTGTAACAATCCCATCAAGGCTTCATCTAGCTAGCAGAACAAGAAACTCAAGGATAAGGTGGAAGCTCCGAAGCAGGGGACTACAGCGTCCAGTTCGAAGGTCAGCCCAAGGAGCTTGTCTGACACGATCATTGCATATGCAACTCGGGCACGGTCGAAGAGGTTGTATGAGGTAGATTCTGATGGAATCGAAATTGACCATTGAGAGACGATTATTTTCTTATGCCGCTTCTTATGTTTAAGATTGCGATCTTTCCTTTGAAGTATAGATACCCACAAACTGTTATATCTTGAGTTTAGTTTTAATGAGCAAACGATTTCTTTCTATATAAAAAGGGTGCCTGAGGATGAGTTCAGGACTCGTAATATGGTGGTAATATAGTACCCAAGTGCAAACATATGAATACCACCTTATTGAATCAATAAACATCCCTACGCTATAACTACCACTAGAACCACAACCTGTTGTGGCTGGAATTGGGTCGAAAGGTAGTTCATTATTGTTTCTACACGAAAAGACAAAACGCGCAAGTCCTCGGCCGAAGCACCTCAAATCAAGAAAGCGAAGCAGTTACCCCCAGAAGCAAAGACTAGTTCAAGACCCACAGTACGCATGATTGCATCATTCAAAACAAAAAGAATGTTCTAGTGAGGGTCCTTTTGGATACACAGTGTGATACACCCATGATGTCAAAGCAGTGGGCCGCAACTAATGGTGTTCCATTGGTTGCTCGAACAGAACCAAAGTAAGTCGAGAACTTCAATGGTGAGATTGGAGAAATAATTGATGGCAGTATACCTTTCCAGTTACTCTTCGATACGAAAGCCAGTATACCAACAAAACCTTCCAAATTGGACCTATGGAATGAGCAACCTATATAATGTTATCTTACTGGTGGATCGTCAAGAATGGAGCATTCAGAGGAATCACTGAAGAACGTGATTAACTCCAATTTTCATCGAAGCATTGCCATCAGCACTGTACAGAGGTAGCAATCAGCTCATTCTCAATTGAATATGATGAAAGAATCCTCAAGTTTGGTACTGATCCGCGATGGATTAGCATAATTGGGTCAACGCATATCAATGCAGTAGGCGAAATGGAAATCGATTGGGTCAGGCGAATTCCATGGCAGTATCCCGACTATAAGTCAGTTTACAATGGGGAACCTTCCAAAGCTCTACCGCCACATCGATTATTTGACCATGCAATACACATAAAAGATGGGGACAGCCTACATGGGGTCCCATCAATGCCCATTCAGAAAAGGAACTTTCGTCTCAAAAGAATATCTAAAAGAGATGCTCGATTGTGGCAAGATTCGTCCAAGCAAGTCGCGAGCTGGAGCATCAATACTCTTCGTCCCAAAGCCTCATGGAAGGGGTTGAAGATTATGTGTGGATTACAGAGGACTCAACCGCATCACGATTATGAATCGGTATCCTTTGCCACTTATGAACGAAATTAGGGATAGAGTTACTGGCTCAAAGCTTTTTACCAAAATTGGCCTAAAGGCTGGTGACAATCTCATCTGAATAAAGCCAGGTGCGTATGGAAAACAGCATTTCTTACGAGATATGGACACTATGAATTCTTGGTTATCCCCTTTTTGATTGGCAAATGCGTCAGCCTCATTCCATGATATGATGAACGAGATCCTGAGAGATCAAATCGATCATGGCATTGTGGTTTATATACATTACATGCTTATCTATTCCAATGATGAAGAAGAGCATGTACAATTGACAAAAGAAGTCCTTCGTAGATTACAGGAAAACAACTTGGCTATAGGATCAGATAAGTGCAAATGGCATCAGAAACAAGTTGAATTCCTACAATATATCATACCAGGAGAAGGTGTCAGCATGGCAAAGGACAAGGTTGATAATATCATTAAATGGGAAACCCCAGACACAGTCAAGGACGTTCAGTCATTCTTATGATATGCCAATTTCTATGGACGATTCATAAAGGACTTTTCGAGAATCTGTAGACCATTGACACACGTAAACAAACAAACTGGTGAACGATTCAATTGGAAGGGAAACCCACGCTGTCAAGAGGCTTCCGATTTGTTGAAATTGTGTTTCACTGTGGCACCAATCCTTCATCATTTTGAACCTGAACATCCTGTGGTCATTGAGACTGACCGCAGTGACTGTGCCATCGCCGCCGTCCTTTCCAAAGTGATTGATGGACGATTACACCCTGTAGCCTACCACTCTCACTAGATGGTTAAGTCAGAGATTAACTATGAGATCCACGATAAGGAAATGCTAGCAATAGTATTTGCCTTTAAAGAATGGAGACGTTATCTCGAAGGTGCAGCCCATCAAATCAGTATATATAACGATCACAAGAATCTTGGGTACTTCACCACTACTCAGATATAAAATCAAAGGCAAGCCCGCTGGCTGCTGGAAATAGCTGGTTATGATATCATGATATTCAACCGACCAGAAAGTGCAAATGGGAAATCTGATGCAATATGTAGGCGATTGGAGTACCGCCCTGAATAGGGGGGAGGTAGTATAGAAGAAAACGAAAATCACCCAATACATCGCGTTTTAAGGCCCCATCAGTTGGTAACATTTGAAAGGGAAACAGTGCAGGTGACAGCAGCGAAGCTACTAGGCGAACAGATAATGATTTCTTCTGCTAAGTCGAGGTCAATTGCAGTAGTCAAGTTCAATTCTTGGTTGTTGGAAGCAGTTGTAGGCGCTGCAAATTACGATGCTGCATGGCAGGAAGAGTATGTTAGAGGAATGGAAGGAAGTCCAAGCCCTGGCATCACGTTTGTGAACGAAGCCCTTTATTATAAAGAAAGGCTGTGGATCCCATATGATCCACAGTTTCGAAAACAAATACTCGAAGCAGGACATGATTCGTAGGTAGCAGGACATATGTGACAGGACAAGACAATTGAGCTGGTTCGAAGAAACTTCTTTTGGCCAGAGATGGAGAAATTCATCGAAGACTACATCCGCTCCTGCCCTGAATGCCAGAAGAATGAAGCAGCTGGTCACGCTCGCTATGGACTTCTACAACCTCTCAATTTGGCATACCGTCCATGGGATTCAATCTCTATGGATTTCATCATTCAGTTACCTGTATCTGATGGTTGATCATCGGTCTGGGTTATTGTTGACAGGTTCACAAGGATGGCTCACTTCATACCACCAAAGGTTGGTGAGAAGATAGCCACAGACCTGGGCAAGATCTGCCTGAAAAAAGTATGGAGATTCCATGGTCTGCCATCGAACATTGTATCAGACAGAGATTCCAGGTTTACATCTGGGTTCTGGTCATCTTTGGTTGAAGCTCTCGATATTCAGTTCAAGATGTCTTCACCATTCAATCCACAGACTGATGGTCAAACGGGAAGAGTAAACCAGACGTTACAGTGCTACCTGAGAAAGTACTGCAACTACGAACAAGATAATTAGTCTGAGATGTTGCCAATGGCAGAGTATGCCTACAACAACTCACTCACCACCGCGACTGGCATGTCGCTTTTCTTTGCGAATCATGCGTTAGATCCACAAACGAATTGGCCTGTTGAAGCATAGGCGAAGGATCCGTTATGAAGGAACTATATTCATTGGATGTCAAGTGTGCATGATTTGTGTCGACAAGGTTTAGAAAAGACACAAGAGGTACCATGATAAGCATGTGAAGGAACCTCCGAAGCATTCGGTTGGTTATCTAGTAATGCTAAATGGAAAGAACCTTAAGACTGGAAACCCATCTAGAATGCTAGATGCGAAGCTACATGTTCCTTTCAAGGTGCTAAAAGTACTTTCACCCGCCTTATTAAAGTTTGAATTGCCTAACTGTTGGCCAATTCATAATGATATTCATGTCTCTTTAATTGAACCCTATCGAACAGCCACTGTTCCGACCTGACCTGTACCTGCACTTGCCCCCAGCGAAGGAAATGAATTAGGTTATGATTTACAAGGCTACGAGTACGAAATAGGCTATGAGGTTGAATAGATCATCGGCAGCCTGTATAGCAAGAAAAGAAAGAAGGTGTTGTACCTGGTTAAGTGGAAAGGATATCCAGATCAAGCAGATTGTACTGAAGAAACTTATGACAACTTCGATGACAAGGGGATGTTGAAGGATTATCACAAGAGGAATCCCCAGGCAGCTAAGGATATGAGGCTGCGCTATTACCTTTTCCCCACGAAGGGTTTTTAATGGCTGACATGTCACCTAGAAAAAGGAATTGTTTTTGGTGTACAAGGCGTCACATATTTACCAACTAGGAAATGAGGGACATTGGGTTTTGGGAACAAGAGGTCAGTTTATACCCAAGAAACGAAGAGCAGATTAGTGTGATCGTTGAGAGACAAACTCTCCAAGGAGGGTGGTAGTGTTTCACCTCACAAATTGAACATCACCAAAGGCCATCGGAGCTGGGTCACCTCCAGTCACTTGATGACAGCCACATCGGGATAGTACAAGCGCCAGCCCTTGTCGTCATCGAAACTTCACAGAAAATCACTCACACCCAACAACATCAGATGAGCTGTCATGCAGTCAACCACACCACTGATAAGGTGATAAAGGTAGTTATTGGGACGATGCCCTGCTAGCTCATGCCATCGATAATGCAAAGACCGCTGAAAGGATGTAGATGCGAAAGTACCTGCGGTGGCTGCGTAGCTGATGAAGACTCTCATGTCCCTCAGATCGAAACGATACCATTCTCCTCGAAGCAAAGAGATCGACAGGATACAATAGGTCCGGACCACAGAACTCTGAAGGACTGATGTCAGTAGGGGTTCTATTGGTCTGAATTAAAGATCTGAGAGGAAAGATGCCAGAGGTCCGAAGGAGCGTCGGGAGGCATGTAGGGCATTGATGCAAAGGGTAGGTTAGGTAGAGGAGCTCATGAGAAAAGCGTAAATCGAAGTAATTGTTAGAGCGAGGGGATAGAGGTATAAAAACCTCTAGAATCTTCGAGGGTAGAAGGGCAAGCTTGTTGACGAGGAGAACAAGCCTTAACTATAAACGCATTGGAAAGCTAAACATCTTTGTCTTGAATCTTTATCTTTTGTGACTTTCACATGCTGAGCGAATCATGATAACTTCCATCGCAAGCCAGTCCTGAAAGTAGTTAGGATACTACTTGTACTGGTAAACCTGGAGTGACGCCCCCGGTGTTACAAGTGGAGTGCTTACTGCATGGCAGGAGGGGAACTGAAAATGTTGAAGAATCTCCTTAGCATACCGCTCCTGTGAAAGGTGTAGGCCATTGTCGTCTTGCGTGAGTGCAATTCCCAAACAGTAAGAAAGGGGACCATGGTCTGATATTTCGAATCTTGTTGAAGCTGCTTCTTATTCATGGCAAATGTTCCTTGTTGGCCCAAAACAATCAGGTCATCTACATAGACCATGATGAAGAAGGAGCGGGCAAGATTGAAATAGATACAGTGGTTACAATCTGCTGGCTGGAGATCGAGCTTCTTGCAAAAGAACTCATGTAGAGTGATGTTGAGGATTCGAGTTGATTGCTTGATGCTGTATAATGCCTCATGTAATTGGAATATCTCCTCTTTAGATTCACAGGAAAAATCTTAGGGAATCTCCATATATCTGGGCTCCTCGTCATTACCCAGATACTGTCAAAGAAATTCTGTCTTGATGTTCATCTGGCGTATCTCATGGTTCTTCAAAATTGCAAACACGAGGAGGAGTTGGATGGTCTGAAACATAACTACTGGTGAGAAGGACTCCAGGTAATCGATGCCATATGTCTGGGTATGTCCTTTTGCAACCAGTCATGCCTTGTGCTGCAAGACCTAACCGCTGGGTCCATATTTGATCTTCAACACCCCTCTGCACCAAATGACATTTTGTTAAGCTTTTTGGTTTTGAGGCAATCAAGTCCTGACCTTTTTCTTTTCAATTGATGATAATTCTTCTTGGCAAGACTGCTCCCACTCACTCGATTAAGGGGAATCCATATCTTCTTCCCAAGAATGGGGCTCATTGATAACAATAGTTTGAGCTACTGCAGTGTGTACTGAATGTGCATATGGTCTAGGTTTCTGGCGCCTGGTTGAATGAGGCTGCTGAAGATCCTGATAAAATCGAGGAGTTCCAAAGGTTCCTGCATTACTTTTCGAGCTGGGTATTGTGGATGGTACTTCCTTTATGGCTGTTGGTGAACGAGATGGTGAGTATTCAGATGACTCAGATTCAGGCGTAACAGCCTGATGCACGATGGGTGCAGAGCGTACTGCTGGAGCTCGAAGCGTAATAGACTCCAATAACTCATCAGTAGGGGTATCCATTGTCAGCATCGAATTATCTGATTGCATAGGTTCTAAAGCCCTTGCCATCGAAGGCTTTTGTAGATCTGAATGGATTGTTTGGTTTTCCTCTTGCTGAAATGTCAGGATAGAATGCAGATGACCAGTGTCACTTGGCATCTTTTGAGGGAGAGCAGGTGCACTTGGCATTTTCAGAGGGAGAGCTGGTACAAAGTCGATATCCCTTGTGACATGTAAAGGGTGGTTGTAGTAGACCATATACTGATTCCTGCCATCGTATCCCACCCGATATCCCTTGACAGTGTTGGACTCCAACATGTCAAGAAGGTTGTTGGAAATGTAATGCAAGACTTCGCATCCAAAGGCTGTCGGTGAACCAGCGGTTGGGCAGACTTTCCTGTCCACAGCTCGTAGGGTGTCTTCGATTGAGACCTGGTGGGAGTGCTATTCATAATACAGACTGCAGTCTTCACTGCATCATCCCACAAAAAGAGAGGCAACTGGGCCCAATATATCATCGTCTTTGCACGCCCCACTACAGTTCTATTAAATCTCTCTGCATCTCCATTCTGCTCCTGTTACTACGCAGCAGAATGCTCATGATGACAAAAACAGGAATTGAGGAATCGTTCGAATTCTTTAAAGGTATATTCTCCACCAATATCTTAAAGAACGGCCTTAATCTTTACTCCATGCTTAGTCTCACTTCTAGCAAAGAACTTTTTTACAGCCTCAAAGGTATCACTCTTTCTTTTGATAGGCTCGATTCCTGTCCATGATGTTGTATCATCCCAGAAGATAAAGAACTACTTTGCTCCTCCTAGTGAATTAGGTGTCATTGGTCCACAGAGATCTGAGTCGACTTGATCAAGAGATGCAGCTACTCTTTGGGCTATCTCAGTGGATGGATGGCACGTCTGTGTGCCCATCAAGCAAGCAGAGCATGTTACGATAGTACTGTTGGTCAATTTGATTTTGGAAGCACGGACCTTGGCTCGCTTCATGAGCGCATCGAAACTGATATGGCCCAATCTCTGAGGTGATTCAATGAATGAACTGAAGGAGAATTTAGCAGTGCGAACTGGTGGATCTCGTGCAGCAGGACAGACAATGCCCATTGCAGCATGACAAAAAGGATTGATTTTCGTATGGACGATGTAAGAATGTCCCTGTAGTGGGTCAGTATGTGTATTTTCTGAATCATTAAGTATGTGAATAATATGACCAGGACTTTCGAAGGGATCTGCTGAATGGGAGGACAATGGCTCGTTAAAGATGATTTGGCAACCAGACTGATGCACCAGGTGAAGAGAGAGGAGGGAACTGAACCCTAATCATGGGATATGAAGCACATCATGGAGCCTGATGTCTCCTGAAGGGAGAGGGAGTATTACATCACCAACACCTGCCACTTTCACTATCCTGTTGTTTGCCAGGGTGGCTGTAGTCGAATCCTCTTGGTAAGAACTGAAGTATCCATGATGGGCAGTCATGTGGTGTGAGGCTGCACTATCAATAATCCAGCTGTCCAGAGCTGGAGAATCATATTGTGAATCCACTTGGGCCATTCAGGTAATAGCCCACCTTGTATTTGCAGATCTTGAGCAACCTGTCCTTCGATCGCTTTCCTCCTTGGCCATTCTCTTCCTGCATTCCTTTGCCCATGGTCCCTTCCCATAGCAATATCGGCAGCTGTCCTTGGAGCGGTTCCCAACAGTCTCTCGTTAAGACCTTCGCAAACACTGAAATCGTTCCTGTTCAGCATAAAAGGCCATTTCCCCATTCTTGGAGGAGGATGTCAACTTGCCTCCCACAAGCTTCTCATGCTCCAGAATCAATTTGGAGAATACTTCTTCAAAGGTAAGGGTTTCAAAATTGGTGATGGTGGTTCGGAAGGGGTGATATTTGAGTGGCAAACTGTTCAAAAGGAGTGTCACCTTGTCCTTATCTTCGTGTGCAGGACATCCAGCACTAAGGAGCTTGTCCAAAAGCTTCCGCAGGTAGAAAATAAATTCAGACATTTCTTCTTCTTGATAATCAATCTTCAACAGCTCACTGCGCAGGAGCCAAATAGTCTGCTTGTACTTTCCCTGGTAGCCCTCTTTGAACATTTTCCAAACAGTGGCTGGGTTGCTTTCATTGGTATACATTACATGCTAGTTGGGGTCGAGAATACGCCCTAAAGGGCCTCGAACCTTTGCGGCCTTGGTTTCCCAAGCTTGTTGACTCTGAAGCACTTTAGAATTAGTAGCTTATTCGGTGGATGAGGCGGGTGCAGATGTGGGCTGACCATCTTCAGTTGTCGAAGTTGGACGAAGCTCCTAGCCTTCGATTAGACACAAACAGTCTTTCTCAAAGAAGATGTCAATTTCAGCTTGGGGCCACTCCCTGTAATCCGAGTGGGCAGTGAGGGACTTGATGATGCCATAAGATGCAGAGTGGAGGGTTCAATGCTTATTGAAAAAAGTAAAACATAGGTCGAAATATAATCAAGAGCAATAGTATGACTGAGAGTTGCAACAGGAGAGAGGAGTGAAGAGTATGAGAGTAGACTGAAGATTGAATTGTTGGATGAAGGCACTGGATAGCGACTGAGAGGGAGGTATTAAAGGGTCCTTATATATGAAACCCTCTGGTCAAACGATCGATCTGATGGTGTGCTAATGGCCTACCAAATGGCAACTGTTTGGTGGACCGGGGTTTTGAGCTAGAAGAAATATTCTGCGTGAGAGATTTTGAAACTGCTGCACGACATCTCACTCGGCCGGGGTAAGCTGTATCACCGTATGTAGTGTATGTGGGCCAGGGTTGATATATTGCACATTATAGTCGCGGCGGCTACCGCCCGTGCTAGATAAACAAACAAATAGACTGGATGTTTGAAGAAGAGAAAAGAAATGCCGCAGGAACTCAGATTGGGCACTTATCTGGTGGTGCTGGAACGTCTAGAGAGTCACAACTGGTGGGCGATCTCGGACCGGTGATAGGAGACAGGAAGTTCTCCGATGGCAGAATCGCATTACCAGAGGCTAGGATACGCTTCAGAAAATAAACCGGAAGTTCTTTGACAAGAAACTTCATAGACGGTGGTGAAAGTCTTTGACTAAATTACAGCTTGCACTGTCTGGGCTCATAACCTTTTGGAAATCGTAGCGGGGGCTGTGAGCAGGACTAAAAGCGATACCATACTCTCTGCTCTAGCGGTCTGTCTATATACCGAATGACCAGTCCCTATTGGCCGCTCTACCATCGGTATTGGCCGCTCTATCATCGGGCAGATTCGGGCAGGGTTGAGCGGATTTTAAACAATTTGTTTAACGAAAGAAATCGTATACGAACAATTGATCGATTAGTCGGACGCCGTATGTCCACCTACGTGAGGGGAACTCCCCAGTGGTGCAAACGCATCCGGAGGACTGTACAGTGTTGCAAGTCAGCCAATGGCATTCACCGATTCGATCCTCACGCAGCCAGCACTAAGGTGATCAATTGCTTCAATTCGAAGAAACTGTCAGTCCAGTTGGATATTGGGAACCATGGACTTGCAAGCCTGCTGAAGGAGTGGGCTTGCAACGAGGTCTGCAACTGGAACGGCTAGGTGGACATGGAGGATTCAGGTTCAATTGGATGTATCCTTCTCTTCTATTCTCTTCGTTTCTTATGGATCTCGCCCCAGTATACATGGCGTCGGCACGGGTTTTACCACCCACCACTGGAGGTGGATTTCCTCGTGCACCGGATGCGCCGTGAGGCCGCCTTGAAGGCACCGATCGGTCCTGGGAGTTATGCATACGTACGAAGGTGTACGCACCTAATCTGTCTTTCTATATGTATATATATATGATGAAGCCCAGGATGTCTGCGGATAAAGAGGGGGATGATGTAATGGCGGTGCCAGGTGCACTAGGCTTCGTAAGTACACTTGGATTACAGGCGCAATTGGCCTCGTAAGTGCACATGGCAGCCGAGCCCGGGTAAGGGCCCTTCATATATAGTCACATCGCGAATTGCTTGTTTTGTTGTAATCATACTGTATTCACTTTGCTCAGAGTATGACAGGCCCCTAATCCACCACGACTCCGGTCCAGCCAGTTAGATGGCGACGCTCCGCTTCTACTACTCTTGGTCCCCTTCTGACAAAGGAAATTGAAAAGATTGGAAAAAACAGAAGAAAAGAAAAAAAAGAGGGACCACCAAACCTTACTCTTCCACTCACCTAGGTGCGTCCAGCCAGGACATGGACGAAAGCAAAGCCTCCCATTGATTTGGATGGGAACATCCTGACGTCAGTAGCTGCCAGGAAGTCCATCACCGCGTGTTTGCTCTTCTCCATGGAAACCAGCTCAGAGACCGGCATGGGTCGGCATCTGCCCACTTTCAAATACATCGCCTTCACCCCCTCTTTCCTCAGCACTTCCTGCTGGTCCTTTAACAGACTGCAGTGGCGAAATAGATGTTCTCGGGTCTGCCACGCTCAGCCCATGGACCATGATCACCTGTTGTCGTCTCAGGGTCCGATCTGTTTTAAGTACATGACCATAGGAACTAGTCTGCTCTTCAAGCGATTGAACTTTGTGGCTAACGACTCAACACTTGCAACTGGATGGGTCTATTACCCCCAACTGGTGCGTAAGTCAATATACTAAGTGCTTGCTAAATATGTTGGACGTTCAGTGTGTTTTAGCGGCCGATGTTGCCCCGGTGAATTATCTGGTTCTATTTTCAGCTGAGGTGTACACTTACTCCTATACAATGCATGTTCGGCGGGATTCCTGGACCAGGTTCGATTTGCTCTCTGTGTTCTGATTCCTTGGGATGCCATTGTACACCGCCACATTGTGGATCTTAGTCCCACTGCCACCATTGCGTAGTGTCCTCGTGTTGCAATTCATTCATCTGCCTATTGATTGCCCTGGTCCGGGCTGTAGTTCCTCTGTTTCCCAAATGGCTGCCTGCCAGTCACTGAAGACTGTAATCATTGTAAAGCCGTATGTGTCCAGTATGTCTTGTTTTCTCAGTGACTCCCGAAGTGCAAGTCCCATTGGCCCCATCTCCACATTGTAGACCTCCATGTGCTCGGTGCTAAGGTATCTGTGGAAGGACTTTCAACCGTCACTGTGCTTCCACACTGCTGGGACTCCTGCTATCCCATCGTCAGTTTGTAATCTGTATGTACATTATATCCAGAACCACACAACTACATTTGCATCTTGTCTTTCATGTTCAGTGTGTCACGCCCCGGTTAGCCGCCATCTCATCACTCAGTGTCACTTTCTTAATCACCGTTACTTTGTCAGGGTTCGGCCAGTGCATCGTCGGTGCTTTAGGACCATGTCTGTGCCCTTTCTTTGTGATCCTGCATATTGGTGCGTTTGATATAGGGAAGTTGTGCACCATTTTCAGCTTGGATCCTTTACATGCATTTGCCAGCCTGGCCGAAAATTCTTGTTGCCAGGAATCCCGGGCCACAGGTGCAGGTTTGGGCCCTCACTCTCTCACAAGCACACCCAATGAGGTTGTGGGTAGGGCTCCTAGTGTAGACCATGCTTGTCGATTGAAATGAAGTTGCTGGTCCTCTAGTCAGCCAGTTACCTTTGGGTCCCACTAGAGCACACTTCCATACAGTGCGACAGCTAGGACGCAAGCCATTTGTACTGCTCTTACTCGCACTTGTACGATTACGTGCAATCTTGCAACCGTGAGGTGTAATGCCTCTGTAGCTGTTGCCTTCTGTGGGTATCAAATGTAGTGTACTCAAAATATCAGATGGGCATCCATCCAGACTTTTGGCAATCTTGTCGCTACATTGTTGAAACAAATGATGTTGTTTTCAATCTCGATTATGTCTGTGAGTTTCGGCCAAAGGTGATTCATATTTCCCCCCCTGCATATGGAGAGTGTTGAATCCGTGCTAGCAGTGTCGAATTGGATATCTAGTCTGCTGTCACATTTGATGCTCCCTGTTGCTCACATTTCGGCATTGTTAATATCCTGGTAAACATCCTCCCCGGTTAGTACACACCCGAGGTCATCTATCCAAGAGAGAACTTCTGTTCCTTCGACACTCTGTTCCATATATTCTATCACCTCAGCAGTATATATCGCCACGAGCATTGGCAACACAGGAGAATCCTGCAGTATACCAGCTTGCCTTGGATGTCTCTGCCTGACATTGCCTTCAATCAACATTCCCACAGTTCTTTCAGAAAGAAAGCTGTCAGTCCCTTGTATAAGGTCTCCATCTATCTGCTTGTCCTTTATTGCATGAATCAGCTCACCTCTGGCTACTCTTGGGGATGTTGCCATTATGTCTGTTAGGAGGACGCCCACAATGTTGCCTTCTTTCCACATTTTGAGCGCTCTGTCAATCATGATGGCTGCAGCATCGATGGCCGATCTTCCCTTTGTGCTACCGAATTGATCCTGATGTAGATATGCACTTCTCTCTGCCTCCTCGGATAATGGTTCGTCTATGACTTTGTCAACCACTTTCCACATGCAGCTGTGCAAGGAGATTCTGCAGTACCACTAGAGCTTGATATAATCATCATTTTCTGGCTTTGGGATGACCACCACACTAGGTCAGTACCACACCCCTTGGTGTGGACCTTTTAGAAGGACCCGCAAGGTCAATCCGTCAATGTTCACCCTGCTCCACTTCTAGAGGAGGCGGATGGCCCCGAATAACATGTTGTGTCCGATTCGGGTATTCTTGACTGACTGGAAGAAAAAGGTTAGTTCAACTGCTTGCTCCATAACCTGTTTTGTTTGTTTTAATCATACTGTATTGAATCTGCTTCGAGTATGACAGGCCCCTAAAACGCCGATGCCTCTGGGACAACCGGTTAGTTGGCGCCGCTCTGTCCCTGCCACCCGTTGCCCCCTTCTGATAGGGGAAATTGAAAAGATTGATATGAACACACGAAACAGAGATCACCGACCCTCACTCCTCTATTCGCTCGGGTTACTTGGCTGGCAGTTTGACTAGACATGTTGATTGTGTCCAGACAAGATATGGAAACAAGAAAAGTCTGGTAATGACTTGGGCGGGAACTTTCTAACATCAGTATCTGAAAGGAAGTCCATCACTGCTTGATCATAGTTCTCCATGGAGAACAGCTGTGAAATCTGAAGGTGTCAGTATCTGCCAGCTTTCCAGCCTGTCGCCTTCCCCACCTCTATCCAGATGGCTTTGTTCAGGTCTTCCACTGGCTGCAGTGGCGAAATAGATACATTCGCATCTGCACTACTCAGCCTTCACACCACCAGCATTTGTCGTCCTGTGGGTGCCTGAATGGTTAAGAAGTACTTGCAAACTGGCGCATGCCCACTTTTCAAGTCATAGAACCTCGGAGCTAACGACTTCACAGCTGTCATCGGGATGGATCGTATCCTTTCTGCCTTGGCCTTGAGTTTATACCCTCATTGCTTGCTGCACTTGTCAGCCTTCCACTGTATTTTTTCGCCAGATCTTGGCTCGGTGATTGGTTTGGTTTAATTTGCAGCCAAGGTGTATACATGTTCCCATACCGTGTCTGCTCTGCAGTCCTCACGGGGAAGATTCACTGGCAATGTGCTTCCTAGTTCCTTGGATGCCTGTGTACCTTGGGACCCTGTGGAACACTGTTTCGATATCGCACAGCCGGAGGGTCCTCGTGTTCCGGTTAATCCATCTGGATAGTCGTTGTTCAGGTCCCTACTCTGGATGCATTGCCCATCGGAATGCTGACTGCGATTCGCTGAAGTCTGCAACCTTTGTCATGCCTTTTGACTGAGGTATTTCTCCTGTCTTCACTGACCACCGGAGCACTAGTGCCAATGCACACAGCTCCGCATTGTAGACCTCCATTCCCACGGTGCTGTGGTCGCAGAAGATGGACTTCCAGCCGCCAAACTGAGACGACTTACCTACCACTAGGCAACCATACTAACAATACGGTACTGGTGCCTCACATCATCGTGGATCCTTCACACTCATTTGCCAGCCTGTATCAGAATCATTGTTGCCTGTAATCCTGAGCCGCTAGAGCAGGTGTGAGCCCTGAGTCTCTCATACGCGCGCCCAGTGGGGTCATTGGTAGGACTCCAAGAGTTGACCTGGCTTGTCGATTGAAAAGAAGTTGGAGGTCCTCTCATGTACCAGTTTGTTTTGGGTGCCACCAAAGCTTGCTACACTATATTGCGACAGCTTGGATGTAAGCTATTCTGACCGCTCTAATCTGCTCTGGAATGATTCCATGCACTTTCGTGAGCATGCTGTGTCTCGCTTTTTCAGCTCTGACCTTTTTCACCGATTGGTTGTGGTGCTCTCTGGATGTTAGGTGGTTGTGAAGGGAGAGAGAAGGGGTACACATAAGGTGCGGCTCGGCGGAGGGTTCGGGCAAGAAGGGGATGCGTGCGCACCCACAATATTAGTGGATCCAGAAAGATAGACACTGCCCACTTAGACTAATAATAGGCCATCGCACCTTCATACTACTACATTGGTAGCAACACTTTCAGATTGGTTTCAGATGTACCTTATAAGTGTTGGAGCCCAATCCTGATTCGGGGTGCAGTAGTGAAAACGATCACAGATGAATTTCGACGGTGATAAAGACTAATTTTGCACAATGAAACACAATAACAAGAACAACAACAACAACAAACACGATGCCTGCTGCCGCATGCCTAAATCCTACTGGAGGTCGAATGGATGATGGTTCAGAAGTTGCGCGTACATTTAAAGCCCCCAGGGCTTGCAGTATCTTCTCATGTGTGTGACCCAAGGGGTTAAGTGTTCTCGAACAACAGACCAACAACGACTGAGCCCAATGAGTGGAGATCATCAACATCCCGCAGACAATCATGGGCCTCCCCGATGAAATCGTCAGTTGGTTCCATGGTCTTGAGGACGACTACCGAGAAACAGCTAAAGATCTTATACAATGTGCGAGGATGCCGATGCAGAACGGGATGCAATCGCCGAAGTACTTGTCCAATTGGAGATGCAACTGCCCGACAAGGATCAGGCCCTTGGGGCGAAACAGGCGGAGTGTGACTGACTTGCGCAACAAGCTCCCGCTGAAGACATTAGAGCCAAAGCAGCGCCACCCTTGGTTGACGATGCAATCGCAGTGGAGATGGCGAAGCTGAAACCTGAGGTCACCACCAAGAACGCTCTTAACAAGGCGATGCAAGCCAAACTAGGTTCAGCCTTTCAAGATTGAGAAGCAACCAAGAAAGCGTTGACGACCGCTGAAGACAAGAGAGATATGATCAGTGAAAAGATTGAGTCAGCCATGGAAGAACTGAACGCCATGAACGAGGCCTTGGTAATAGTCAACGCGGGCACCACGTCAGCAGCTGCCAACACTGCTGTTAGTGTCATCAACCGTACGTTTAACATCCAATCGACAGGATTACCTACCTATGATAGAACAAGAAGTCTCGACGCCGTTACATCATTCTGATCTACTCTGAACCACCATTTCGGACCGTGTGCGCAGACATTGAGGTTTGTCAAAGAGTTTGGCATCCTGCTGATAGATGGATGGGCCGCGTTGGCGCTCCCGCAGTTCTGAACCAAAGCGGCCGTATGGGCCAACCACCGCTTCTCGGCGACTTCCAATGCCACCGTCAATTGGGACGGCTTTTCCACGGCTGTGAAGGAGGCTTTCATACCTCCGGATGCCATAACCTGATTGAATCGTGACTGGGAGTCACTGCACATCAAGAGCACTGAGTGTGTACCGGATTTCAATAAACATTTCCGCATACTTCTACATCAATTGGACCCGTTCACACCACTCTCAGACGACCGTCTCCGTAACTCTGAACAGTTTAAACTCCAAAGTAACCCGGAAAATGTCCAAGCCATTGATTGCGAAGTTAGGAAATCAGCCTGCAGCATTCCTCAATGACATCATGGAGCCTATCTTGCAAGTGGATGCCATACTTAACTGCAAGAAGCAACCGATGTCAGCAACACTTAAGGAAATGGAAGGCAAACAGAAAGAAGGCAGCGGAGGAAGCTCTGACCGGAGTTGTTATGCATATGGACAAGAAGGTCACCCCGCCCCCATGTGCCCAAACAAAGGGAAGGTGTTGCCCGCATGGAAAGAGAAGAAAGCTGCAGCCAACAAAGGGGCAGAGAAGTAGGAGAACAAGGAAAAGAAAGGGAAAGACAAGGCGGAAAAGCGTAGAGGTTCCCGTGGTGGTCGCAAGAAGAGCGGCAATAGAGGCAGAGGTGGAGGAATGCATTAGAGCCTCAGCTTGGACAAGATATCAAGTGGAGAAAACAGTGATGCCAAGGAACCTGAAGTGCAGGAATTATCCGACAGTGGAAGCGATGATGGCAATTCAGATGATTCGAGTTCGGGAAATGGGAGCGGGAGTAATTAGCTCTGAATCGACTGCCTTTACCAAAACCACTTGTACTGTATCTAAAATGAAAAGGTTTACCCGTTATCACGGTCTCCGAGTTTGTTATAACAATACCTTAGATCTGGGCCGTTACGATGTAAAGCTTTGCTACAAAAAGAAGAACGGCACATACAGTAGTTTAGAAGCCATATTAGCCAAAGACGCCGGGGCATCAGAGAATTATGTAAAAAGAGAGTGTGTGGAAAAGTGAAGAAGGAAGGAGGCGGTGTTGGAGGAGAGAGATGGTGGCTGGATGGTTGTGGAGACGGCAAACGACAAGGTGGAAGATGGCATTCAGAGACGGCAACAGTTGCGCCTGAAGCTCGGACTGGGAGACGACGGCTATGCATATACTGGGCAGTAAGCGCTGGGTCCGTGATATAAATGGAACATACCATGTCAATCACTGACCAAATGAAATGTGGATAACTCAAGGTGATATCGTCTGGGAAGATAGACACAAGGTAGCACGAATCCACTACCTTCACGACCTCCGGCCAGACAGCGATCAGGACGACGACACCATCAAAGCAGCAGCCCACATTACAGGCATCGAGATTATTGAGAAGCAACAAATCCGTTGTATGGACCATCGTGTTCTGGCCTGAGCATTCCTGGATCTGGTTCAGTACAATAATCCTGAGTGCACACCGTTGCCGGACTAATTTAAACGCATTCTCCCTGACTTTTATAATTGTGGTTTATTCGCAGATCTGACGTACGACACCACGTGAAGTAATCCGCAATTTATAATGGACATATCACCGGAAGATGACAGGAAAGCCCCATATTGACATCCATATGATTTGTCTCCTAAAGAACACGCGGAGCTACAAAGACAATTGGAGAAGACCTTACCCAACGGATGGATAAGGACCATCAACAGCCATTCTGGCTCCCCTGACTTATTAGTGCCTAAATAGCATGGTGGATTGTGCATGTCCATCGACTACCTGGCAGTTCACCGCATCATCAGGAAGGATCGATATCCATTACGTCACATTGAAGAGCATGATCAACCGCTCGGGGGTTTCAACTGCTTCTCGAAGATAGACCTTGCTTCTGGTTACCATTCAATTCAAATATGTGCCCCCGATCGGCAAAAGAATGTTTTGTCAACAAGGTATGGGCTGTATGAGTGGAAGGTGCTTCCGTTTGGACTGGCCAAGAGACAAAATCACATCATGAGAGTCATGAACCGACCACTTGCATCCAATCCTGAGCTGCACAAGTTCGTCACTGTTTACCCCGACGATGTATTAATCCATTGTTTGACAAGAGAGGAGCAACTGGATCACATGAGGACGGTACTGCAACTTTTGCAGAAAGCTGGCCTGAAATTGAAAAAATCTAAATGTGAATACATCTGCAATGAGATCAAATTTTGCAGCTTCCAGTTTAACCAAGATGCAGTGCCTATGTTATAGTCAAAGACGGGAGCAGTGACTGAATGGCCTTACCCTCTGAAGTTGACAGAAGTTGGTTACTTTCTCGGCCGGACAGGTTATTACTACAAGTTCATATGATACTATAGTCACATCGTCTGGCCATTATATTATATGTGCAAAGTGAGCCAGACTAAGAGAGCCAATATGGGTGGCCGCAGCAGCGAACCACGGCTCAATGACGTCGATACCACACAATATATATGGAATAGGGTGGCAGAAGAGTCCTTCAAAACGATACAAGATGCGATTGGAAAGGCTCCAGTGCTGGCACTGCTGCATGAAGTGGGCGAGTACGTGCCGCATTCTAATGCCAGCAAATATGCTGTCTGAACAGTACTATTACAGAAGTGGCAAGAAGGAGAGAGAACAGTAGTCACCATTTGGAGCAGGAAACTGAACATTGCAGAAACGCGATACCCTACATAGGACAGGGAACTCCTCGCGATATGTTACGCCATTGTGAATTGGCACTACTACCTCCATTCAGATAGGAACTTTACCGTCCATACGGACCATGAGTCATTAACACCCATACTGACACAACCTCGACCCACAGCACCACAGATGGTGTCCTTTGCAACGTAATAAAATTATACATTGAATGTCCGATACATTCCAGGTGCCGAGAAACAAGCGCCAGATTCCCTGACGCCTTGTCCCGACTTCAGATGTGAGTGTTGTCATGTCACCGTCTCCCAATGTCGGCTCAGGCTGCTGGTTATTCTGGACTGAACAGAATGGCTACAACAGGTTGCGGCTGAAACCATGGACGACACCTGGAGTAAAGACATTGTACAAATACTGGAATCCAAAGATGGCCCAGAACACCTACGGGAAGCGTCTGCTCCTGCTGCTTTGCGAAAGACATTGGCTAACAGCCACCGGTCCTGCCTAGGCAACGGCCTGCTCTACCTGGACCTCCATAAACAGGACCCCGAACAATATAAAGACGAGCCAGGAAGACTCTACATTGCGACGCCACTAAGGAACAGGATTCTCCGAGAACCACATAATGCTGCTGTGGGAGGCCACTGTGGAGCAGCAAAGACATATATGATGGTGAGACAGCCTTTCTTCCGGCCAGGGATGTGGAAAGGAGTGCAGACATTCACAATAGACTGCAACACGTGCATGCGAGTTAACGAACCGGCTGGGAACGTAATGTACGTGTTGAAACCACTACCCGTTGCATGAGGCCGTTGAGAGCACATCGTAGTGAATGTTATTACTGACGTGCCAACATCTTTGAAAGGAAACGATTGCATTGTGACCTTCGTTAACCACTTCTCCGAACAACCCCACTGTATGCCCAGCCCTCTGACCATTAATGCTGCGGAATTTGAACAGCTCAATTTACAAGCCATCATGTGACTTCACGGTGTCCCACAAGAGATCGTCAGCGACAGACTCGGGCGATTTATGTTGGATTTCAGGTCGCAGAGGTATAACAAGCTGCAGGCGAAGCTGCTAATGTCGACAGCGTTCCACACACAGTCAGACAAAATGTCAGAGATCTCGAACAAGCAGGTCACGCGATATCTACAGGCCTTTGCATCTAACCACCAAGAGCAGTGGGAGACCATGCTCCCACTAGCGGAATAAGCATACTACTCGTCAACCCACTGATTAACCGATCGCAGCCCATTCGAATTGGACCTGGGGTACTCAATATCCAATCCATTAGACTTCGTTTGCGAGCGGGCGTCAGCATGAAATGCGAAGTTTGGAATGAGCGGCATTTGTCGAATGGTTGAAGGCATCCTTACTAGCCGCCCAGGACCCCCTCCGCGAAGTACAAGACAGTCAGATGGAGGACGCGAATCAGAGCTGACGACCATGTACCCTGCTGGAGGGAGACCTCGTATTGTTCAACATTAAAGACCAACCGATTACCTATGCCGGCCAGAATCCTTCTCGTCGGTAGTTACAGCCCCCATGGACCACAACAGGAACAAAATGAAGTTGTGCTCCGGACGCCAGTACATTTAGCACGCATCAGACACTTCAGACGAAACCTTTTGAGCCTTGTCGTAGAGTCACACTGCACGTGTGTATACACAACCCCTAGCATTGCGCTTGCAACTCCTGACGCAGCATTCCTTACTGTCGCTGCTATACAGTGCACATATTTCTTACTGTCACAGCCATGCAGTGTGTTCACATTTCGATCCACAATACTACTCATGTAATGCATCAGTGCAATGTACACCTTAATATAAAGCAATGTTCACTGCATGTGACATTAATATGATGCCCTGAATTGCATTCACATCCCTGGCGACGGATACAGTGCATTGACGTTACTGTTGACGATGTTTGATATTATGCTCTAATATATACAGTTTCCCGTTCTGAACACCATGCTTCACGTCGCAGCCGGCCTTCCAAACTAATCTCTCCTCCTTGCAAACGCGATGCTATACGTCGCAGCCAGCTTGAAGCACATCCCCAAACCACTCTCTCCTTGGCAGTCATCCACCGACTCCAACTCTACCCCCTTGTACTCGTCGTCATTCTCATTCTCATTCTCATGCTCATCCTCCTCATTCTCGACATTATCATCATCCATCTGGAGACCACGATATCCCTGAGCACGACTGCTGGCAGTGTGAATGTCATCAAGCCCGTTGACGCTATCATGGTCGCCATCATTTATTCAATCCTCAGCATTGAAAGATAAATCTTTAGCAGTGGGGATCCCAATCGCAGAAATTTCCGGAGTTTCAATGTCTGTATCCATCATCAGGGTTTCCATCGCAGCCTTGTTTAATACGATTCAACAAGGCTTGGTAACGGGTGGCACGTTATTGACTCCATTCACATGTAGAATTAGGTTGTTGAGAGCCCCCCTTAGGGAATTGATTACCTTCTGTCTCAATGGAGATGGGAGATCGTTCCAAATATTCATGAGATCAGTGCAAGTCTCTGCAAATTGTTAGAGCAATTGCATGCATTGTAAAGGCCATACTCACCACCTTCATTATCTCGATTGAAGTGGTACTCCCAATTGGGCCTGTTGCGCCATATTTCGAGGTCATCGATTGTAACCTTTGTTGGAGCTAAACCTACATTTCATTGCCACTCTGTCAGTGCAAAATGTTATGCCATACATGTTAACACAATCAGTGCCGGGGGTGTCTGTTCCCGAATCCATTCATGGAAGCCGTCTGAATGCCTGCCGCGTTTGTTAATTCGTGGGATGAACTATATATATAGAAATGGTGGAATCTCCTCGGCAAGAAAGTTGCTAGCTTTTTCCTGTTAGTGTTAGCGACGCCACAACTTGCAGACAGAACTCACATCAGGTAGAACTCACCTCAGGTTCGTTTGTACGATCCCTTTGGCGTACAATGAATGTACAATCTGAAATAATTCAGCCAATGTGTACGCGGCGTTCATCATCTTCGAAATGGTGCAAGTTGAATAGTCTCCCTACACACTCACCGGCCCTCTTGATCATGTGCGATCTGACTGCATTAAAACTGTTTTTGATCTGACATATGGCCGGTCAGACAGTGCGAAAGCAATTCTGAGAGATACCTAACTATCCTGAGACACTCCCTGTGATGTTCCTGGAAGCTAATATTGACTCCTCCCTGCCTGCATGCCTTCATCCAGGAATGCTCTACTGGCTTTGTGTTGGAAACAATGTTAGTCGGTATCTACCACTATCGGAATTGAATATGCTACCACCAGAAACTCAGCTTCAGTTGGAAATGGTGTCTTGCTCAGGAGTTGCTTCTCCATTATGCAACGCATTGTTTCCAGTACAGCAGTAACTCGAAGGTCACATGGTGCAAGGAGACTTCGACTGCCAATATCGTTTACTACTGACCGACAGAATCGACGGTGCACTCGGACGAGACCATGTGATGTTTTGTGAAGCCGATGATGATGGGTGTGGACTCCGGAAGTGACTAAGCGTCGTCGCTGAACGAATAGCAGCGTTGGAAATGATACTTGGTGCTGGCGACATCGAAATGGAGGCTTGTTTCGGCGGGGGCAGAGACTTTGTCGGGGGTGGATTTGGTGGGCATACAATGGGTGTAGATGCTGAGGAGATCTGGGTAGTCGAAATTGAACCTTCGATAGATGAGGCTGTAGTCTTGGTCCGTATTCGCTTCTGCTTGTCAGACTGCAAAGCGAGGTTCATCTTCTGACCATTTGCTGTTTGTGGCATTGGGGACACAACTGCAGCAGTGGCCGGTGCTGCTTTTGGAATTGAGTATGCAGCCTTGTCGGGGGGTTTGTTATTCGGGTCATTGTCAGAAGGCAGGAATGTCAGAGGCAGGAATGTCAACAACGTGGGAAACGAGTGTAGTTGCGATGTAGACAAAGGGTAATGCAGTGTTCAAAAGGATTGACACCTCTCTGAGTATTGCACCTGAAAGGTTTTCACATAATGGGGCAGATTCACACAATTTCGTATTAGCTTGTCACGTGAGTGTGGGGTACAATTACTCAATCATATACCATGATTGCCAAGAACACCCAAAAAACCCTAAAAACCACTCTGCAAAATGCAAAAATGACTCCACCCAACCCAAAGAAGATATGCAAAGACCCAATCTACGACCCAAAGAAGACATGCAAAAACACAATATAACCTACCCGCCAAACTCGAACCTAACACGTGTGTCAGTATACCAGTCATTTGCAGCACTTTTGCACATACCGAAAACCGTCACTCAAATTGCTGACCCCATGGTGGAGTCAAACGCCACGCCTGTAACTGTGTGAAGCTCATTCCAGCTTTGATATCTTGGTGCGTGCCAATTGCCACTGACTCCGACAACTCATCAACACCCATCGATACCGACGAAACATCACACATTGTCTCCTGCTGCACCAAAACCTGTGCCATTAGCGACCTCGCCTCCCGCTGTTCCTGTAACTCCACCGCTGCTCGCGACGTCGCTGCAACAATTTGTGCTGTCTCCGCCATTTGTTCAACTCTGGCACTCAGTGACTCCTCCAGCACAGACGGTGACATATCTTGGAGAGAGGCACATTCGACATGGTGAGTAGCAGTCACCAGCGGTTGTGTTATTACTGAGTCATTTAATCCCGAGTTATTTATTGCAACCCAATCTGGGAGCAGGTGTCAGGCTCTGAGCCTGTACGGAGAACCCAGGTGTTACTGTGGGAGACGATCGTGGTTGTGGTAGTGGTGGTGGTGGCGATGGAGCAGGTTGTGCAATCCTTGGAGGCGCAACTGCTATTGCCTTCAGAACAGCGACAACGATATGAGGGTTGTAAGCTGTAATGGAAAAGAAGGTCGCCACAGATTCGTTGTCATTCAGTTGAGTCGCATTCAACGACTGCAAATAGGTTTCGCCAGGCATGACTAGTCACCCAAGAATGCAACTGACATCTCTTGCAGGACATAGGCGATCCACAGCACGGTGTACGGCCTTTTCGGTGAGCTTCTCGACTTGTGTGATATGCCATCAATTCGCGGTGTGGTGAACAAATATTTCGTCCCAACGGCCGTAGCTTTTGGGGCCGTAGCATTCAGGGTCGACGAAGCAAACCCTGCAGGGGTAAATAGCCGTTGGGCTCGTAGGGAGGACATTGGTGGAGATGTCATCAAGTTTCCATTTCTCCTGGAGGGCAGAAGCAATTATTTTCTGTGGCATTGCACTTTTGTGAGAGTGTGGCTGCAGCTTCGGAACCCAGGATGCCAGGTGTCTTTCTTGACATCCCCTTTGCCACAGTTGGAATTGTTGCCGTTGTCGCAGTTGTCGGAGTTGTCGGAGTGGGGGTATCGATATCGGTAGGTACATGTGGGTTTTCTTTTTGATAGTGGTTTATCTGCACCCGAGGTTTATCGAAACAGTCTTGGGGAAACATCCGGAACCCACTCCACCATTCCATGTGTTGTGGTTGAGTCAATGCCCGATGCTCCCACATCCCCTGAAACTGTGACAAGTGCCTTGTAGTGACTGGTTCCAAAAAAAGGATATCATACATCAAGTTAATCCCGCTATCATCCTTGACACCGTGAATCGCATGAATTTGAATAAGGCACCGAATGTGCTTGGCCATGAACTGCTTTGTGAAACCATCGATATGGAGAGTCTCCTTAATTGGATCGGTTTAGGAGGGGGTGGATTGAATCTTTTTGGGTGGCATTGCAACGTTCTGAGCTGGAAATAAGATGTATGAGGTGTCGGGCGGGGTTAGGGTTGAGGTGTCTGAAAACGATGATGAGAGTGGTAAATAGGTAAAGATGGAGTAGATAGAGATGATGGAGAAAAATTGAAATTGAGAGAGTGTACAGGAGTATATATACAGTGCAGAATAGGCCATCAAGGTGCTTGGAATTGTGTGGAGTGGCTCACAGAAGTGTTGAAACCATTGGTGATAGCAAACATCATACTTGAAAAGGAGTTTTGCTGGGTGTGGGCCATTATCGGCACTTCCCTTCCGGCCTGAAAGATGCACCTTATGTTTTATACGACTCTGAGAGTTGTTTGATCCACTTCTTGAGTGTGAGACAAACTCGTCATGCCAATCCTAGGCCAAACCGTCAAAGTCTGATAGTTTGGGTTCCTATTATATGGCAGTCACATCACGTTCCAACATAATGATGCAGTTTGGTGACACAAACATTCAGAACCTGCCATATGAAGTTTGAGAAGTGTCACCGGCATATCTGGCAGTGCATAGGTGTCTCCCGACACCACCAATAGACACTGTTCGCTGGTGTCATGAACTCTGAACTCGTGTCTTGGCACACGAAACGAGTGATATCACATATTTTGATTTGCCTTTCGCATCATCCGCCCAGCCAAGCTTCAAATTAGCAAGCAAACAAGCAAGTCCATGGACTTGCTTGTATTTGCCAAACCATTGGGGTCACATTAGGCTCTGGGCGTGGCTACATCGTGACAAACTTTGTCTGCAGTATATTCCAGGGTCTAGGCATTTTATATATTGCTCTGTGAGTTTGTATACCATGCGGCTCAATTACATTACTCCTGCTTGGCAACACTCAAAACATTCTGTCAACTGCATATACAGTCCTCAGTATTGTCTACACGACGCGCACCATACCCCCCATACCAACACCTTATCTTTTCTGCCCTGTTTGCTTGAAACCTTCAAAATCAGACCTGTGGCATTATACACACATCGACAGTGACAATCCTCGATATCGCGCCCAACTTCTTCGGGTGAAAACAGATGTCCACTGAACCCCCTGAACACGTTTGAAAAAACTCTCAGCGTTGCGTTGACGATTCGCACAGTGGTTTTCAATCCAACCATGACCACGTTGACGATCCTGACGCGTTTCCTCCGTTGCACACGTCATCTTCTTCAGAACCAACTGAGTCCGAATCTGACTCAACTACAAAAAGTTTTTCATATCCCGATGTGGGAGCCCCTGCCGCTTACGTTCTGCCTGACGATGCGTATAATGCTGAGCACGATTTTGAGCAGTGCTTATACAACCCCTCCCATCCTTTCAAGAGAGAGGAGGAGTACAATTTCGCCGAACTGGTCACATCGAAAGGTCTTCCTGCCAGCGTCATCGTCGACTTCTTGAAGGCAACTGCGGCCTGAAAGAGAGTGTGTGTGATTCTCTAAAATCGAATTACAGCCTTTGCCAGAACATTGACGCAATGTAGGATGGACCTGGCCATGACTCCTGGAGGCAATTTACGTTGCAGATGGCATGGAATGCGCAGCATCCAGATGCATTTGAGTTTTAGCACTGTGATCTTATTGAATGTGCAAAATGGCTACTCCAGCAGCCAGCATAGGAGAAACATCTTACGTACATACCGATACGTTGCTTCAATGATGCTGGGCACCGTGTTTACAACGAGATGCATTCTGGAGACTGGTGGTGGGACAAGCAGGTAAACTTTTTTCTTAGTATACTCTTTACAAACCCTATTCAATGTTCACCATTGGGTAGACAATACTTAGTGTTGGCAACGAAGTGGACCGGTTCGTCGCGGATCGAACCAAGGCGGGGTTCGACACGGATTCGATCCGAGATTTGGACGATGTTCCAAGGTTTGTCCGAACCGGTTCGCGAACCATCTATCTTCAAACGACAATAGGTAAGCGTGTTCGTGTCCGATCCGCTTGATAATTAGCGCATCTTGTAGCAGGAGAAGTTAGCTACAAGATGCACTAAAAATCGAGCGGATCGGACAAGAACACGCTGACTTATTTTGTTCGCAGTTGTAGGTCGAAATGGTGGGGTTTGAGGCGAAAGGCTTGGCAAGGATCCGGTTTGTGCGGACCAAATCGGTTCGTCAATAGTACGAACCCCGGGCGGTTCATTGCCAACACTAACAATACTACCTGTCGGTGATACGCTGGTGCCGATGATGTTCATGTCTGACGGCACCCACCTCATGAACATCTCTGCCGACAATTACAAGAAGGCATGGCCGATATATATGACTATCGACAGTGTAATCGCAGCCGCACGGATGAAGCCCACAATGCAGAGCGTGTTGTTGCTTGCACTTTTGCCCATTCAAGTGAAGATGTGCGATGTCCCCATCAAAAGAAGAAATGCTCGGAGTGAGCCTAACCGAATGGTCACTCAGGATGTGCTGCAGCATGTGCTGCAACCCCTACTCAATTCCGCCTCGGAGACCTGCACCTTCTATGCCCGCTGTCCCTATGGCAACTTCAGGCATTGTCAATCGCCAGTGGCTGCATGGATGGCCGATTACCCGGAGCACCATAACCTTCACAACATCAAGAATGGTGTATGCTACTGGTCCGAATGCCCCATTCAGGAACTGGGTGTTCTACCCCGCCGAAATGAGTGACACAACCTCCAGGATCATAATGTCTATCGTATACTCTCAGATTCAAATACACCCCACAGCATCGCTGATCTCCAACGCCATGATTTCAATCCAAGTTTCAACATCTTATGGTATTTCGATTGCGTTACAAGTGATCTTCACAATCCTGATCTACTCCACGCGATGCAAATTGGGATGTTGAAGCACCTCCTGTCATGGCTTTACGAATTTCTCAAGCAGCATAAGCGCCTTGACAAGTTCGATGATATTTGCCTCTCGGTGTATGCATACCTTGATATGGCGAAGCCAAGATGTGCATATGAGGAGGTTTCGCTTTGGAACGGAGGAGAAATCAAGACGATGACACAATTCCTTGTGGCAGTCGTAGTCAATGCTCTGCGGGACCAATGCCCCCTTCAGCGCTGTGTTTTCGACCGTGCAGTTGAGTGCTCTCGCTATCTTATCAAGTTATATTTCAATTGCCAGTATGACTCTCACGATGATGTAACGCTAGACCTGATGGACAATGCTCTATGTCGCTTTCACAATTCGAAGGATGGGTTTCAACAATTCAGGGGTGGGAAATGACATGCAGCAGAGGCCAAAGAGATACGTTCAGAATTGTATGCCGATCGAAATTCCGAGTTGGAGGAAAATAAGAAGAAAACGGCGGCCTTTCGTCAGCGCATTCGCAATGCCTGGAATGGTAATAACGATGCAGAAATGGCCGAATATATTGAAGAGGGTAGCTCTTTCAACTTCCCCAAGATACATTTCATGCAGCACTTCCGAGAGCAGAAACAACGATACGGTTCGCGTAAACAGTGGTCAACAGATATCAGAGAAAGTTCTCACTAGACGCAGATTACGAACAGTTTTAATCCCTCCATCAAGAAAGGTGATTACTATACTTAGATAATCAACTACTACCTTCGGAATGATGCATTTGCTGTCAGAAAGGCCATTCGCGACCCATAGAAGTGTAAACAAGCTGCTTCCAAGAAGACGGAAGTAACGACGGAAGTAACGGCAAAAGTGACGGCAGAAGTGACGGCGGAATTGACAACGGAAGCAACCACTACCAGCAGACCTCGTTTATTGAGGTTCATATCTGCGTAGCAGCACCAAGGAAAAGAGAAACTCAAGGACATTCAAGACCTCTTGCAAACAATCAGTGATGGCGTCCTCCGAAATGGTCTATATGATGCCACCTGACATTTTTTACACGCCAAGCAGGTAAATATCGATTCGGATGATCTCTGAAGCAGTGCCGACGCAATTTATCATGGATTGGAGGTAGAATCATGCTACATGGATGAAGAGTGTATCATTCAGAAGCTGAGATGTCCTGGGGATAAACGTTGGTATTCTGTGGCTGCCCGTCATGACTGGGTAGGGGTTAAAATTTCTCAATGTAAGGAGGGGCAGGGGCTGTCTCACAAGCCACTGCAGGGACGTGAACTGTACTGTATGCTTCATTTCTTCAAGCTGTGAGTCATCCATCCACGCGGCACGAAAACCTTTTGGGTAGCATATGTTGAAGTGACAAAGCCGGCCAATGGTGGAATGCCGGAGAGTGCATCGCAGCTAGTTAGGGTAGTGAAACCATTTTCAGAAGGTGCATATGCAGTTATTAGTGCAGGAAATATTGTGGATGCGGCTCACTTAATTCCAGGGAAGCCCATTTCGTTGAAGTCAGAGATTAAAAAATGAATTGTCAATAGTCATATTGACCTGGCGACCTGGAATATTGTTCATTATATGCTCGAGGATGAATTGAATACAGCGGGGAAGAGGGTATAAACCATATTTAGAACTGAAACGTGTTAGAACAGTATATGGGCAATATGCTGTGCATAGCATAGTCATTACAATGCCCAGAGCAGTGTTGCCACCAAGCACCAAGCACCAAGAAATTCACCGGCCAGACGAAGAACAGGGTATATGAAGTGTCCCAAGGCGCTGTGCAGAGTGAGAGGGGACCGAGTGAATACCTAGTGCCAGGACATGTACTTGCAGTACCTCTCATCGTATCGTCATGAACATACACGTTACCTGCTAACCGATGTTCCAGGCGCTCATGGCGCACTCCCAAAGTCCGGGCATGACTACTACGCCCGGGCGCAGGGATTTTGTCCTGATGCAGACGATACTGGATCATTATGTTCTGAGGACCAAATGTAGTTGAATTATAGTTGCTAGCAGATATGGCGCTTTACGATACGGTGAACGTCAGCAGACTGAAGAGACACATCGTTGAAGAGACACGAGAAAAGACTCGCCCTCCCGCTGTACCTGTGGTATTGGACAAACAGGGCACAATTCAAAGTTCGAATGTTGTTCAGTAGATAGCCTCACATAACAGGACACCTGGCGTCAAAGGCGGCTACAAATATCAAATCAACTTGGAAGGATACGGCGAAGATGAAATAACCTGGCAACCACCCACCAATTTCTCAAAAGCGAAGCAAATACTTTATGACTAAAAAAAACACGGATTGGGATAAATGAAGGTTAAGCAGAAAAGGAATGGTTAAGGCCGTGGAGTCCATGGCCATTGGTGGCTTGGCTGCGGAGTCGCAGGCAAATTGTTTTGTTTTGTTTTGAAGCAGGGGTTTTGTTTTAGAGCAGCGGGTTGGTTTTCAGGAAGTATCTCGAACTTCTTGGTAGGGATGTGATGTAGAGAGAAGGGGTTGACATACGGTGCGGGTCGGCGGAGAGTACGAGCCAAAAGGGAATAAGTGCCCACCCACGATGTTATTGCATTCGGGATGATAGACACCGCTCGCTTGAACTAAGAAAAGACCATTGCACTGTCATTTTAACACAATTAATCCAGACTCCGAGCACCCTTTTCGCTGCCCTGTTAAACTGACTGACGCCATTTACTAGCTTGATTCTTGCTCTCAGTTCGGCCGGATGTGCTTCTTGGGTCCTCCACTGCGTATCAAATGTGCCTGTCTGTCTTAGCAGTGCCAAACTGGCGATCACATCTGTGGGCCCAGTCGATGCTTGCCGCCGCACAGTCTTAGGGTTTCTTAAACTCCCGGTTCATGCCCCTCCCAGTTGCCACCGACCCAAGATGATCCATGAAAGAGATACCTTCGACTCCTTCAACTCTCCCTTCCACCCATTCAATCAGTGCAGTGGTGTAAATTATGAACAGAATTGGAGAAAGGGGGGTCTTGCGGGACCCCTTTTTCCACATGATGGCCGTGCATGACGTTGCCTTCGATCACCATCGTAACCATTCTCTCTGACAGAACACTTTCAGTCTATAGTATAAGGTCTCCAATTATCCGCTTGGGCTTCATTATGTGAATCAGCCTCCCTTTTTATACACTTGGGAATCCTGCTTTGATATCCATCACGAGGACACCTGTAATGTCAACTTGTCTCCATTCTGTGTGTGCACTGTCAACCAAGATGGCTGCAGCATTGATGGATGACCTTCTCTTTCCACTACTGAACTCAACCTCGCTTAGTTGTGCCCTCCTTTCTGCCTAATTGGACAATAGTTTCGCGACTACATTTTCAACCACTTTTCCAATGCAGCTGAGCAGAGAGATCATACAGTAGGATTTGAGCTTCGTTTATTCACCTTTTCCTAGCTTTCGGGTATTAGATCCGCTCGAACATATCCGTACAGCTGGGTGCCGACCAGTCCGGAGGGCCGCCATGGTTAATTCCACAGGTACATCAGCAACAACCCTAGTTTCCCTCAGGAACACCCCGGTGTTCCTGATGGCTCTGCCTGCTCTGACGGAACCTCGTACCCTCTGACGGAGAATTACACGCTACCCATCGCCTGGGCGATGGGTTTCGTTGCATACTCACCCTGCGGTGGCAATTATACCATGTCTTATATTCTTGCGATGCGTTATGTTGTATATTACCCCGTGGCAGACGAAACCCGTTGCGTTGTATATTACCCTGTGGCAGACAAAACCTCCTCGCATTGTTTTCCAGACTCAGCACACTTTACGGTCGCAGCCTTGATTCCGAATGCCTTCATTTACCATGGCAGTCAATTGATTACTTAAAATCACACTTGATTCACAAATGTATTGCTAACTATATACAAAAAATCATGGTAGATCTTGGATGCACTTGGGACAGCACTTGGAGCTAGTGCACGGGCGGAGAAGATCGATACAGGCTGGGCGTGGCTCACCTGCCGTAGACAATTGAGATTGGCTGGCTCTGGGCTGGCTGGACGTGATCGAGCCGCGCAGGCTCTCCGCTGGCGGGAGATGTACGAGCGGAGCTGGCTCTCGGCTGGCTGGGAGCGATCGAGCCGTGCTGGCTACACGCGATCGAGCCGTGCTGGCTCTCGGCTGGCTGTATGCGACGAGCAGATCTGGACCGAAATATTAGCATTTCGATCAGGTGCGCTTGGAGGTCAAGCTGGGCTGGCTGTCGACTGACTAGACGCGATCGAGCCGTGCTGACTCTGTGTTGGCTGGACGCAATCGAGCTGTGCTGGATCTCCGCTGGCGGGAGATGATCGAGCCGTGCTGGCTCTGGGCTGGCTGGACGCAATCGAGCTGGGCTGGCTCTCCGCTGGCGGGAGATGATCGAGCTGGGCTGGCTCTCGGCTGGCGGGACGCGATCGAGTCGGGCTGGCTCTCCACTGGCGGGAGATGATCAGCTGGATGGACGTGATCGAGCCGTGCTGGCCCTAGGCTGGCTGGACGCGATCGAGCCGGGCTGGCTCTCCGCTGGCGTGAGATGATAGAGCTGGGTTGGCTGGAGATGATTGATAAGAACCGGCTAGTTACCTCGGTTAAAATTGTCTGTACATCTGTTAGCATTGCAAATAAAGAGATTGACTTTGAGAGAGACAGAAGTGTCATAGAGTTGAACTTGGAACTTAGAACTTAGAGTGCAAATACAGTTGAAAGGGGGTGGAAAGGGTCAGACTATATATGAAGGGCCTCGGCTGCCAAGTGCACTTACGAGGCCAAGTGCACTTACGAAGCCAAGTGCGAGCCAAGTGCACTTACAAGGCCAAGTGTACTTACGAGGACAAGTGCACTTACAAGCCGAGTGCACCTGGCACCGCCATTACATTGGATCTCAGCTGGCTGGACGCGATCGAGCCAGGCTGGCGGGAGATGATCGAGTTGGACTGGCTCTCGGCTGGCTGGACGTGATCGAGCCGGGCTGGCTCTCCGCTGGACCCATTCAGTCGTACGGTCAAAGATGGCCACAACGCAAGAGTGTTCTTTTAATAGGAGACCGACAGAACGAGAAGAAATGGTGCAACTACGATCGGAGGGCGATATGCAATGCGATGCGTGGTATTGACGCCGGGCGTGGAGTAAGTCGCCACCAAGGTGTCTCTGAAGGCTCTAACGGAGCGCGTCCGCTCCGACTGAGCCATTCCGTCCGGACAGAAAATCTTTTTGCTGATGTATCACTGAGTTCCACTTCCAGAGGATGCATATTGCTCTCAACGATAACTTGTCTGGGTCTGGGGCCTTCTTGTCCGACTGCGAGAAAAGGGCCCGTTCGCCTGTTTGCTCTGTAACCCAATCGGGTTAACATCTTGCAGGAGGTAGTTCGTTGTACTGATCATCGTCGTTCGGGGGAATAGTCTCCTGTCAGAGCATCTCCTCCTGTTCGATGATAGAGCTTGCATGCTTTCCCTCTCCATTTGTCAAAGCTTCCCCGGTTGCCCCCACCTGTAATGGCGGTGCCAGGACTTGGCTGCCGAGGCCGGGTAACCGCCCTTCATATATAATCACCACGCGAAGTGCTTTTGGCACGCTAGCGATTATCTTACCTACATACTCTACAATTGATCTATATTGGTCATTCCCGTTTGCAACCGTATCTACACGTATCCATCCATACGGGGCCGTACGAGGACGTACGTCCTTACATTATCCGAGGGCTGACAAACGTCCCAGCACTCCCAACCTGACCATCTCTTAGACCGAGCACAGATCCTTATCTTCTTCAGTGTGGCATTAAGCACATTACTCAGCGCGTCCTGGAACCACATGGCTTCCAGCTGTACCTCATCTCCCGTGCATTCCTCATCACCTCTATGAGCACTCTCCTTCTTGAGTTCCCCACAGAGATTCTCTGCTGCCTTCTTATCCTCTTCCCTCGTGGTAGCCAGGTTCCACCCTACGGCTCCCGTGCTACCTACATCCTCCTGCGTCCCCACCTCCACCTCCCTTTCATTCATCTTGTTGTAAGAACCTGTGATATGACTCTCCTCTTCCAGGATCATCGGTTGTGCAATTGGTTGATTGACCAGTCTTAATTCTATGACGGACATCAGCACAAAATGAAAAAGCATACTGTGCATTTTGAGGATTTTGAAATTCAAGTTCACGTTTTCTCGATTACGATGTGTACTCTGGCCGGAATTATACTCAGTAGAATTGTTTTCATATCTTTGCAGGATTTTCAAACTTTGTGTAGTATTGCCAAAAGGGTATAGCATAGTTTGTTGGATTGTTTTATAGTTGAAAGTCAGTCTACTTTTGAAAGTGAAATATGTAATAGACATACTATTGCTTGCTTAGTAATATTATGAAACATTTGGTTTTTATATCTTCATGACAAATCATAATGAAATTAACCATATTTGGAATACCTCCAGCTATAATCAACAAATAATTGTATATCTTTAATAATATTTCCTATTTTGGTTAGTTTGTTTTTGATTTGTCATTTCTAAATACCAATGTCAAGTTTCATATCATTTCTCAGCAAAGTATTCAATGTTCATTACAAGTAGCTGACTTTAAGTATTTATGAAATGTATCCAACTAAGCTACACCTTTTTGAGAATACTATACGAAGTTTGGGAATCCCGTCAAGTTTTGGATGCAATATTACTCAGTACCATTCCCCTTTCTGGACCCGACAAAATCGACTAAAGGAGAACTGAACTTTCAAAAACCTCCAA